>JAPQRN010000003.1:14554085-14602529 GCA_037367275.1 Coranthus polyacanthus
TTTTAAAGTACATTTTTAAAGTACATTTTTAAAGTACATTTTAGGCGCTGTTACCGCATCAAAGAAAATCCCATTTAGACGTGATCACTTCTACTCGGGATGAGGTAGAAATCCCAGAGACAATTTTCTCAAACATAAGCAATTAAAGCCAAAACTGACTGTCTGGGTTGATACCACAAGGGATGAACCGAGCCTTTCAACCCAGAGACACACGTGGCTCGGTCGCAAAGAAAACTCCTGCAAAGCTTATTCAAATATTGCTGACCAACCAAAGCGACACGCTTGAGTGAAAGGATTTCAAATGTCTCAGCATGTGTTCATATTGTTGTAGGCAGGTTGCTTTAGGAAGCACATCTGATGAGTCCTGTGTTGTGTGTGGGGTGTGCACATCGGCGCATTGGAGACGGTGCTGGCTCAGTCTTTTCTTTTGTCAGCACTGCCTACGTTTATCCCTGCCTCAAGCAAAAAAAGAGAATAAACTTCATAAAAACAACACACACACAGACAAGCGAGCTGTGCAGAAGTCAGTAGGTATGTTGGTACTGTCATTAAGCGATGAGTATAACCCCTCAAACCACCATCAGCAGAGCCTCTAATGAAACCTTGGAGGACCTTCAGAGTTGGTGCCATCACCTTTCCTTTGCAGAGTTGTAGAGTTGAACACCGTCTTCTTTCTATTTTTAGAAAATATCATATCTAAAGTTGTGTGTTTGGACCCTGGAGCATTGTCCTGTTCCTATCTTTCTTCAGCTCTCATTAGACTTCCTTTTCCATCTCATTAGTTGAGTTTGCGGTGGATAAGACTGCCGGCGAGAGGACAAAGCGTATGCTCCTCAAGTCACATGGCCGCTTTTCTGCATCCACTTCTTAAACAATATTTTACACCAAACCCATCCATAGTATAATCTCTACAGCACCCTGTGAACAGCACGCTGTGTACCAGACAGAGTTAGAAATGTGCCACAGGATGTATAGTTGATGAGAAGCGCGGACCCTGAGAAGATTCATTATTTCAATTTCCCATGGTTGTTGTTGTGGCAAATTTTCTATTCCCTTCTTGGCTGAACTGATATTGCATTTCTCTGACCCCTTTTCCTCTTGTCATTATCACGCGCTCTTGGCAACCAAATTGAATTCAGACAGAAAAAAAGCAAAACTAGATGGAAATGTATCAGAGACGCACTTAAGGTCTGGACACGCAAGGTGTGGTTAAAAGCAAAATGCTAATGCTAGGTGGAGCTGAATGTAGCTCCTTTTAATAGGAAATTATGACATAACCAGAGGAGTTATCTGTGTAAAATTTAAAAATGAACCTAGTGATATCTGAACATCAGATACTAGTTGATTAAGACACATACAAATTCTGTCTCTGTGGTTCCTGTACAGTAGCAGCTAATATGACCTAGCTAACACTGCTAACAGAGTCTACACACTTTGATTCTCAGTAATAATCCAAGGTTAAAACCAAAATTAGCTAGTTAGCTGGCACATGCAGCGTTGTTAAGTTAAATATTGTAAAAGAAAAAAAAAGAAAGAAAGGTTAGATAGTTACTGGTAGATTGGTTTTATCGCTTTACCTTTCAGAAGCTAACTAACTAAACAACTAGCTTGGTAACAGTTGTTGGGATTCTTTGTAGCTATATGTGGACGTGATAATGAAATTTAAAAAAATGTCATTTGGAAATGAAAATTTATATATTGACATAAAAATACACTATAATGAGTTAAGTATATAATTATTTCAAACATTGTTTTATCATGTAGTTTCCTACATTAACTAATGTACTTTCCCATCCCCTCAGTTGGGACAAAATATACTGCGTGGCTGTATTTAGTACAGAAAACTGTGAAACTTCCAAGTAAAACAATTGGTTATCTACTTTAATTAAATCCAACAGTGATCTTAACAACTTGGTTTTTGTATGTTAATAGACAACAGATAATAGTTAAGGTAGTTTAGGTGTTAGCCATTAGCTTACAGATACATAAAACAGAGTTTGTAGTGTTCTATTGAAATGAATAAACGAAGCTAATGTCAGCTGCATGACAGACCATGCAGATGTGTTTCCAGGCAATTGTACAGCTCTTTCCCGTTTTAAATGTATCTTGTTTTTTGCAGCTATTGCCTCTCACTAAGTTTGTCTTAACTTCTGCCTAACATGATGCCATGTGCATATCCTCTGTTTTTATTTCGAATGGAACTTTTCTAATTGTATTTATTTAACATTAAAGGCTCAATGTGTAAGATTCTTGCATGCTTGTGTAGAAGTCTGCATTGTGCTGTGAGTTAGTCATTCAGCTCTTTGGGCTTCTGTAGAAATGTGGTGTACAAGCATAAATCGCATCCTCCTCTCTCTCTCCCTCATGTCCTAGTATCAAGATGGTGCTGATGTGGACCAGCGGTGACACCTTTAAAACGGGCTACTTCCTGCTCACCCAGGCCCCGGTGCAGTTCTGGACGTGTGGCCTGCTGCAGGTCGCCGTGGACTTCACCATCCTGTTTCAGGTTTACTACTACAGCCGCTACCCACAGAAGCCTGTGTCTCACACCGTTTCCCATACCACCAGTGCCAAAGCCCTGTGAAAGCCTCTGCAAGGACGTCAGAAACACCAGTGATGAAGCACTTTTTAAATGCGCTACATTGGCGCTGTGGACATATATAAACATCCATGAGTACCAAAGCACCTTGAGATGACGCAGGCTGCTCACACTCATCTCCAAGTATATATAAAGACACAAACACCCATAAATAAGGTATGAACATACACAGACACTTGTGTCGGTGTCTGCAGCGGTACCTGAAGGACACTTGTTACAAACAGATTGGACCTTTTTGTTTTATTTATAATCTTACTGACTTATTCTCAAAGCAACGGTATGCTTGTGTCTTGGAATGCAGACTTCTCAAACAATATACCCTTGAATCTACCTGTGCATGTAGACAATATTATGCACATAGATGAATATACAGAAAACAAAGTGCACACTGAAATCAGTGCTCCAGGAAACATGGACCTGCTTTGTCGTCCACGTATGCAAATGATTGTTGCATGGACCCTCTGCCTTAAATATCACACATTGAAACATGCTTGCTGCATCACAGCAATATTAATGTATAAATCAATCACAAAAAAATCTTAACAGAAAACATTACTGAATGTACAAAATGGCATTTGTAAATTTGTTATTTTTCCTAAAACAGTGGAGAAACGCTGTTCGGTTTAGGGCATGTTGACCACATGGTCTTCATGTGCTGTGACACAAAGGCTCAGTTGAACTATAAGAAACTAGAGGCAATCAAACTTTAGCAAAAGGAAAATATCCCAAAGTTTCGGAGGCCCAGTCCTGTGGATTCTGTAAAACTGAGCGAAAGATGCAGATTTGCCGGAACCTTGTTGATCTGAAACTTTTGAGTCTTTAGTTTGAAAGCAGTCTGACTCCGAGCAAAAATATTGATGCAGCAAAAGAAAAGCCTTGAACAATGTTCAGCCAACACGGGAGTTTGGATATTAATGCCAAGATTTTTTTTTTATTACAGCTGACATTTTGTTTAGAATGATGGTCTTTTTCATGCCACAATTTCCAAAAATCTTCAGTTCAGTGAAATTCAGGACCTGAGTCAAAGCCAATTGTGTGAGTGGATACAGAAGTGTTTCAGTATGAGCAAAGAAAAGTTCACCAATATATATTTTTTTCTCCATATGAAGGTTAGTTTACTACTCAAACAGCTTTTCAAAGAAAATAACTCTCGCCCAACATTTTAAACCGGAAGCCAATATCAGAAACAGTGTGTTTTCTGAAAAAATGGTCTTTTAGGCAGAACAAAGATCCTGTTAAATTACATTACGGGCATGTCCGCTGTGCCATACATCAGTGAAAGGCTGTGATGTTGATGTTCTTTCTTCATTTCTCTTGTGAATCCCTCAACTTTATGAAAGTGCAATACAACATCAATGAAGTATCTTTTGAAGCAACTTAGAAACAGAGATAAGAGGTAGAAAGACTGGAGCAACAACACACACACACTGCACGACACTCGTGTCTGTGTGCATTTGCTACCAACACGTCTTAGCGGTCAGTACATTAGCTTTTAGTAGTAATTAAGCTTACAATGCAAAGTCTTTTGCCTAATCTGAACACCTTTTATTTTCATGGCAGTGGTCCTGAAATGTTTCCAGGTTAGCAGCTCATTGAGGGATCATTATGGCTTATTACAAATTAGTTCTTATTTTAGTTCTGGCCATCATTCTATAATTAACATCCCACTCACCTAGTGAATTGCTGAGATTTGTGAGCATAAAGTCATCACATAATAAAAGGCCAAGATGAACAAACCATGGTTCGACAAACCCCCAGATTATGTATCAATCACAGTTTAAAGAAAGACCTCGTTGTTGCACTTCAACCTTTTTTTTCTCAGTGTAATTAGGAACAATTAACATATCAGGTTTGTGGATTTATTAGGTGGCTGATTATCTGGTTGCTTGTGCTTCTTGCTCAGACAGATCTACTTGTTGTTATGTCAAGTTAACATATCTCTGCAAATGTTATTACACTGTAATTATAACAGGTTAAAAAAAAAAGATGGCCAAATGTATACAGTAATGTATACAGTAAGGGCAGTGCCCCTAAGTTATTATCTTGTACAAACACGTTACCTTATCTTCTATGAACAAGATCATTGTTCGTACAAGATAATGACTCAAATTATCTTGGTTGCACACAAGGTAATAACTTGTTTGAACAAGATTGAAAAATAAATAAATCAGTTCAATCATTAAAGGCAGGTTAAGTTCAGGTGTTTCAGATCTTACAGAGTTCTTGTCTGTAACATCACATCTTCACCTCCATCATATTAGCAGGAAGTAACAGAACGGCCAGTTTATTATGTACTCTTTAAGTCCAGATGTCTCCATTTCACCGCGTGGCGCTGCTTTCTGCAGGTCGGTGCTCGTTTCCATTTCGTCATAAGACATTGTTCGGGATGTGTATCAGCCACCAACACAGTGAGGATTTTTTGTTTTGTTTTGTAATGTTTCTCTGGGGAGGAGAAAATGCCAAACCAGGAGGTGTTCGACTTCAGTGAACCAGAGCAGACCTGATTCTGTCCTCCTCTTCTACGCCTCAGAAAAAATGGAAACTTTGCTTTTGTTCCAGCGGGACGGAGCAGAAGTTTCTGGATTTTTTTCCCCCCCTCTCTTCTTAAATATAAATAAAATGGACCCGGTGGAATGACTCCCTGGTTACTTAGTAGTGGAGGAGTACTTTTTTGTGACCGCTCCTTATGAATATTTATTTTGTTATCCATTTTTATAAACCTGAGGTGCCAGTGTCAGATGGGCTATGCCTGTTCTATATTCAGACAGTGGTGAAGTTGACTGTATTTTTTCGGATAATGTGAGACACCTGACAGGTTCACGCTGAACGCAAGTGGATCAAAACACTCTCAAAGTTCTACTTTTTACACTTTAATTCCTTGTATATGGGTTTACTTTTTTATGTTTTTGTACACTTTTGGTTCATTTATTTTGTTATTTTATTGTATTTTCCTATAGAAGTTGCCAATATTCAAATAGTTTTCTTCTGTCCAATCCCCATCTGGTTTGTTATCGCACCAGAATTATCATTACCGGTGTATATATAAGGTATTTTCTATTTTATGTTACATGTGTTGATTTGAATTTCATTTTTACATTAAATTGCCAAAATGTCCACCTTTATAACTGACATCCATCAACATTTGAGGGAGTTTTAATGGCAAAAATCTAACGTGGCACTGTCATCAAATAAAAAAGGACATGAAGAGTACTCGTACATCATGTTTTGTTTGACGGAGATGTTTATGTCCGTTGTGTCTCTTGCGGAGACATCCACCGTTGCTCCTGTCAGCGGTGCGGCTCTGGAAGACATCAGTTGTCAAAAGGAAGAATAAGCCCACCAGCTGTGGTCCTGCTTTGGGCACAAGCCATATAAAGCAATAATAAGCACATAAATTGCAATGTGCTCTGCTTTCACATCATCATCCATTGGTACAAAAACAGACACAGATAATAGATGTACCAGCCAAAGAGGGGTAAAAAAAGACCAATTTGAAAAGGCTTTTCATGAGTACAGAACCAGTCTGAAAATCCCTTTCACCGTGACTCGTCTGTCTCAAATACTGTAGATTAGGCTCGTATAATATTTTGTACTGGCTCGAAGTAAATCATTTAATTGTACCAAAATCTGCACCAAACACCATGAGCCATACAAAAGTCTTAACAAAACAGCGAACCATAGAAACTCTTACTGAACGAGATGTTTGAGCTTTACCGAAAGTCAGGGTCAATACTTCATTCCCAATTTTGCATTTAATTTAAATCACAAGTAGCGCAGGAGTTCAAAAGCATGTCAGAAGAGCTTTCCAGTGCGATAAAATGTCTGGTACGGGCTTTTGAAATCCTCCACTGACTTCTGCTGTGCACATTAAGGGTCTCACCTCAAACCTCTTCACATGCAAATGACTGCATCAAACCTGGTGCGGTGATGTAGATTTGGATTAAAGCACTCCTCCAAGATTAAATTTAGTAGATGCATTGAAGACCTTTCTATGTTAAACTCCGTCTGAAGTGCTGCATAAATAGAGCCTGGATCTACTGCGCTGACGTGTTTGTTTTAACGGGTTGAGGTTGGAAATTTGCATTCACTTTGGCTCCGTTTTTCACAGTTGTGAACATTTCATTTCAGTCAAGTGGCAGAAGTTACACTTACAAGATCATCAATGAATTCTGTCGAAGGTTTTTCAAGTTCCCTGATATTTAAATACAGTGCCCAGCCTGTTAGCATACCTTAGCTACATTAGCTAACGTTAGCATTAATTCAGGTTCTGCCAGTTAGCCTGCTAACATCTAGCACTCATTAGTGTATTTACACATAACACAAAGTTGACATTGCTGTTATCAGTCACAACTGTGTGTTAACTCTCATGACGTAACTGAAATTACTTGGTGGCGTTTAACACAAGCGTCGGTCGGTGTGGTCTGTGTTTTCTGTACGTTAGCAGTAGCCGAGAGTTAGCTTGGCGAGTTTCACCCCTCACTCTTTGCCAGCTCCACATTCATTCCAAACATGGTCACTTCTGGCAGCAAACGACGACCAAAATGCGAATAACTCAAGGCTTCTGAACAGCAGTCCACACACCAGCGGGTATTGTCATGGTGGCTATATGTCCACTTCATATACAGTCTATAATTTCATTGCTCTTCATTCAGTTTCACTTCCCCCAATGATATTTCAGAATAATGGAGTTTTTTGGTTTTTTTTATTTCACACACTGGTAAAGATGTTGGAGGTAACTTAAATAGGTACAAAATGATCTCAACCCACAGTAATGAGGGTTCTGTTATCGGCAGAACGTGAGAGAGAAAAGAAGTAGCCGCTACTTAAAAACACAGCAGGAAAAAAAGCAAGAGTGACAAAGATATGAACTTTTTTTGGAGGAATCTTCTCTGGTCAGCTGTTACCAAAATATCTGGACTCGTGAAAATCTGAGCTTGATTGATGGACATTTTGTCGATGTGTATGTAAACCACCCACCCGCCTCAACTGCACACTTAAACCTGCACTAATAAGCATTTTGAGATGAACAATGAATGCCCCAGTTACGAGTTTTTGTGTTGTAGTTGTGACGAACCAACTGCACACTATCTGCTTAACATCAAGTCAGCAGCTATCTAGAGAAATACAGCATTTAGCAGCTGAAAGGACAGACATTTTGATGACCAAATCATGACTCCTATGTGTGAAAACGTAACATTACTGTGTCTGATGTATACATTCAACACGAACCACAGCTTCTTACAGATCCTGTAAACACACGTCCTGCTGAACAGTAAAACCTTTTGAACAGGAGTCAGAATTAAGGACTCTAAATGTGGTAAGGATTTGTCAAAATAACAGTGCACTGAAAAAAAGATATTATTAATAATGGATTTTGGGGAGAAACAAGCCATAGACACTAAATGCTGTAGCTAACAGCACACCCTCTCTCACCCTCTCTTCATAACATCCTTGAGTATAATAAATTGTAAAATCAAAGCCTCTCCACACGGGACTGTGTTCATTAGAATTTTTATTACATTTTGCAAAAGAGGCTGTTCCTCGGGCTATGGATTTATGACGCAAAGCACAAATCCATTTACGTTTTTTTTATTCAAATGACGTCCCTTTGCACCATCCACTCCTCATCAAAACAATATTTTCACAGAGATTTTGTAAAACTTAAATACTGTGGTTATAATAGTTTGTGGTCTGTGTAATATTTCCATGCTTTTTAATGACTCATTTCATCCAGTGACTGCGATTCAGAATTGATTCAGAATGTCTTTAAAAATATCAAAGTATTGGCAGCCTCGAGGACTTTGGTTCCAACTCAGCAACAAATTGTTGATGAGTCTTTTGCTGTTTGCCTCTAAGTACAAAGCACTCGAATCCACCAAGGTGAAGGGCTGTATTTGCAATTATTAGAGAAGATCATATAAAACTATGAACATTGTTTGCGGTATCTCAAATGGGTTTAGACTCGTGAAGCAGAGATGCTGTATTTGCCACAATTAGCCAGCCACTTGCTGTGCTTATGTGGTTTGTACTGTTTAGATTAAAGACAGAAAGTCTCTTTTTTTTTTTTGGTCACTTTACATGAAATGCGACAAGAGCAGCATCATCATCTACATCTTCTTACTTCAAGTGTCGTGTCCATGCTGTGGATAAAGCTTGCTAGCTCACTTTCCCATACGTGTATGAAACGGAGCAAACAAATAGAGTCAGTGAACTTTTCAACAGTTTGTATAACCTTTTTTAACGCATAAATCAGTTTCATGTCGTGCATGAGATTAATTAGCTCCGCTTCGCTGCAAATATGTATGAGGCTTATTATAGCAAGGCTTCATCTCCAATTAGTTATTTGGTTTGACTGAATACAACACAGAGGAAATGGAGACAATATTGGGAATCAATAATAAACTGACATATCAGCAAATAGCTTTATTTCAGGCTTTCAAATGCAGCCAATGGAGGAACATTATTGATCGACATTATTGGTCTAAGGTTCGAGAAACACTCACTACATTTACATGCAGACTAATATTTGGAATATGACGATACTCCAGATTCAATACAGGTCAAGTAAAGAGCATTTTCTATTTGGTTTTTCCTTTGTTCTGAATGGAGCATTTTCCGATTAAGATGTGAGATAGTATTCAGGTTCCGGACACGTATGAAGCACAGAATACGCATCTCAGCTGGGTTTTTTTATGATAGTTTGAGACACGCCGCTTCTTGTCTGTTTACAGTCAGCTCTGCGTGTTATGCACAAACCGACTAGCCAACAGTTTTTCAGCCTGAGTAGAGATGCATGGCCAAAAGGAAAACCTGGTTGGAAGATGAAACACACCCACTTTTGACCATTATCAAAACTTGAATATGAACAGGCGTTTTTGACTTTTTCAAGAAGGTGGATGAAGGAATCAAAGAGTCAAATAAGTCTGCCAACAGTGGGAAACTGTGAAAAAAAAGTATTTACTTATTTTGAGCCAATGATAAACAACAAGTTAGAGGTCAATATGTGAGATTGCGCTCGTGTGAAGTTGGTGCTTGGAGCCAGTTGTTTGTTGACATTAGGTAACTCCAGTGTTGTCAACTTACAAATGTGGGGATTTTTGGGGCAGATTTCAAGTCGCTTAAGGAGATTAACAAATGATTTTCAGTGGCTGTGTCTCTGAGTGTCTGTACTGATTGTTCAGCGAGAGCAGAGGCAATAAGTCGACCAATCAGCAGCGAGATAGAAGGGAATGAGCTGTGAATAGATGTACCTAATGACCAATCACGGATCCCCTTTTTTTTTTTTGCCAGGAAACTCCTTCTCCGTTGCATTTGTCAAATAGAAGCATCAGTTATTTGCTTTTGTTCAAAGCAAAAGCACTAATAAGTATTGAAATGAAAAATCTTTTTTCACAAAATGCAGTTTCAAATATATATATATATATATATAAATGAGGATGACATCAGGAACATGCAAATTAGCGTCTAACGTCATCTAGCGACTTTTCACGCAAGCTTCAGCTACTTCCCAATGAAGATAGTTGGCAACACTGGCTCATTCCATTTCAAAGCTAACATAACATAACATGTTGCTGCTGTAGAGGAGCAGAAGAGAAGCAATAAAGAAAGAGTGAAAAATCAACCTGTGCCCTCTACATAGAATCATTGTACAGGTTGTCACCATGGATGTAGGAATCTGAGTATGCATAGCTCCATGTAAACAGGACTATTTGTGGAATATTCATTTTCATTAGCCATATAAACAGCTTAGTAGGAATATTAACTGTTTTGAATAAGGGAAATCACTGGAATATTTTGTGCATGTAAACGTAGTGAATGTGTGATTCTGGTATTAGACTCCCGTTTCAAGTCTGAATCACAGTCTGTGACAACACTGTCTTCGTTTTTTTTTTTTTAAATCTCACCTTACTTCACTTGTTTAGTCATGGATGTTGTTTTAAAGTCAACTTTGCGACAAAAAGGTCTCTACAGCTCCTCTCTAAAACTTAAGAAACTCAGACACACTCTGGTGCACAAGCGCTTCACACGATCAAAGCAGAGAAGAAAATCTTCTCCGTTCACAATCCTCAGCATGTCAATTTTAAAGTCCCAGCGCTGGGTGTCTCCCAGGTGGCCATTTAAACACAAAGACAGACAGGGTGGCTAAGTTTGCATGGACATTTTAATCTCAGCAGCCCTCTGAGCAGCCATCGACTTCCTCCTCTGCACAGATGAGGCAGCAGCCTCTGTAATGCCGTGGTAACTATCCGTCTCCTGAGAGTCTTCACTGTTCTGGGACTTGGTGCTGTCCTGCGAGTCCAGCTTCTGTCTGAGCGCCCGACTCTGCTCCTCCTTCAGCTCCACGTAAGAGCGAGAGAATGTGTGAAAGATGGACGTGACGGGGAAAGCCATGAGCAGGATGCCGCTCAGGATGCTGCTGAGTGCCACCACCTGGCCGGGGATGCTCCTGGGCACCATGTCTCCGTAGCCGACCGTTGTCATGGAGATGACTGCCCACCAGTAGCTGCCGGGGATGCTAGTGAACTCCTGCTTGGCGCCCATTTCACTCTCAGCTAGGAACACCAGTGGAGAAAAGAGAGCCATGGCAACACACAGGAACAGCAGCAACAATCCGAACTCCCGCGTACACCGTCGCACTGTCAAACCGAGCGTCTGCAAACCTAAGGAATGACGGGCCAACCTCATCACGTAGAAGATCCGTAAAGCCCGGAGGACGCGCAAGACTAGTCCCACCTTCTCCAAGTAGTTGTTCCCTGAGCCCGCAGGTTTCCCTCCCACTGACAATGAGTCCACAATGAGAGTGATGTAGTAAGGGAGGATGGCCACCACATCTATGACATTCAGAGGCGTTCGCAGGAACATGCACTTGCTCTGCGTTTGAATGAAGCGCAGCAGGAACTCCAGAGAGAACCAGCCGACGCATACCGTCTCCAGCACGAAGATGTTAAAGCACCTCTGGGAACACTCACCCTGCAGAGAAAAGACAGCACATAAAGACAGACATTAAGGACTGTGTTACATTACACAACAGCAATAACACCCTTCAGCAAGTGAGATATCATACTTCAGAGACGCTGTGTGAAGTCAGTAATTAAGAAGCTATTTCAAAGCCTACTGTTCGATTCGTGGGTTCGTCGTTGCCGCGTTTGATCTCACAACACATAGGTAGTTCTGTTCACTTGACAGACAAAAAAAACACACCAGAAATTGTGCAAACGCTTTGATTATCTCATCCAATAGACCTTATTCGATTGAGAGCTGAGTGATGAAGAGAGATGCACCCGTGTAGACAATATTACGAACGAAATCAACTCTATAGCAAGATCAGGCAGCCCTGAAAGCCAGCCCTTAACATCCTCTGTTTTAATGATAATCTGAAACTGAAACGGTGCTCATAAATATTTGAAAATATAATGATAAGAGATTACTTGGTTATTAAGTCAGTCACCCCTGAAGGGAAGTGAAGAAAAAAGAGCTTTTCATCTTTCTGCATTTACTTAAGTGTTATTAATTAAATGTCATATAATATTTTGGGAGGTTTGAACTATAACAGGTTACTAGTTACCCTGTTGAGTAAGTAATGTAACTATTTTAATCACTTCAAAGTAATGTGACTTATTATATTTCATTACCAAGCGCTAAAAACATAGTTCATCTGAAAGCCTGTCTGAAAGGTCTGTCGCTGATTGTAATGTACAGTCGTTGATTCAAAAACCTCTGGACTTTTTATTCAGCCCAAGACCCAAAAAATCTATTTCATGTCTCCTCGAGACCCAGATTTACAAAAATACATCTTCAATTGCCACAATAACTAGAACTTTACTGACTCTGAAAGTCTCTTTTTTACGTCTTGTTATGTCTTATACATTGTTTTTGCCTTTACCTCTTACATCATTTTCATCTTGTTGCATCTTTTACATTTTTTTTACATCTTGTTGCGTCTTACGTTGTTCTTCTCTTGTTTTGTCTTTTGCATCTTGTTTTTGTCTTGTTACATCTCTTACCTCTCCTCTGCATTTCACATAAACTCTTCCAGACACTCTGCTGCTATTTTTATTTGGAAAATGAATTTACATTTCATATTATTGTTATATGTAAATCTGATTTACCCCTTTTGGGTCCCGACCCTGTTTGGGAAAGGCAGGTAAAGCCTATTGTGTCAATCATGGACTCCTGTTTATACAGCCACAACTGAAAATGTAAAACTTCTTTTTCCTCCAGAGGGGCATCTACGCCAAAGACGGCTGCTTGGACAACTTTAGCCCAGCTTATGTACGTCCTTACTTCCCAGCACTGAAATATTCTCCATTTTAATGCTAATCTGTTTTTTTATTTTCACAGAGCTGATATGTGTTCATAAATATTTGAAAACATAATTATAAGAGATTATGTGGTTATGAAGTCAAAGTCACCCCCTGAAGGAAAACAAACAGAAACGTGAGTGCGCTTTTCATCTTCCTGCATGTATTTAAGTCTTATATAATGTCACATACTGTAATATTACGATGTACAGCAGGTGACTCTCAAACCAGTTGATTTTTTTGTTTTGATATTTATGAAAGAGCGATCGCTCGTGAAGGTTATCTCCGCTGATCTCCAGGCGGAGCGTTTTCCCTCAGCGTCTGCTCAGTGGAGACGTCATTCCAACCGACGGCTCTCACAGGAAAACAGTCCTCCTCCTCCTTCCTCCTCCCAGATAAAGCCTCGTGCATTTTTAAAAACATACACTTAGTTTTGCAAATACCACACTTTTTTTGCCCCTGAGACATTAAATCTACGAAACCCATTAAAGGCCACATAAAACACTTATCGGCAAAACTGGAGTTGCTGTTTTTCCCACAGCAGCAGCAGCAACAGAAGCTGTGCACTGCCGAAGGAAGGCTCAAGTTCTAAATGAGTTATAATAACAGACAAATGCTATAATTGACTATAATTTGGCAGAGATATGGCTAAGTTTCTTTCTTTCTCACCTGTGTAAAGCTCTCACAAAGTACTTTTTCAGCCTTCATATCATGTAGCCACTTTGCACGCCATAAAAGCAATGGATCATTCTTCTCAACAAACTGCAAATGCTTTTAACACATTCATGCAAATGATTATGTACAACTGTCTGCTGTTTCCTACACTGGCAGTTAATCAAAATGCACTGTGGTTCTCTGTGGAATGTGTCTTACATCCAGTTCAAGCACACGTCCTACACAGTTCATTTTAAAAAACCTGGTCTACAATGGTGGCCCTTATTTCGTCAGTCTTATGTCTTTCTTTGCCTCTTGAATCGCCTCCTGTGTTCGGCCAAAGCGGCAACAAAAAAGATATGTGAATAAACTGCGATTTCGGGTTTTGGCAGTAATTCGGTCACAAAAACCTGCCACTCTCCACTTTAACGATGTTTACACTCGGTATGTTTTGTGGAGAATCACTCTCTTCTACTGCTGTCAGGCATGAAAGCATACAAAAGTACAGACACTTGTAGGCCGTGTATTTAGATCGGTTAAAGAAATGACAAGAAACAGGAAACGTTAAGACTAATTAGCTAATATTAATCGCAATTTAACAACAGATCGTTCGTTTCAGCGTGCTATAGGGCAGCTGTGACACGGCAGAAATGTTTCCGTTCAGTTAACACAATAGCTTTTGACATAAATCTAATCCAAACTTTTTTTTTTTTCGATGTCAGGTAAACCATTCCTACAGTTTAAATGAGCCCCCGCTGACAGCCTGAGCTGCTGTGGAGGAAGGATTGATGTAGTTTTGTATGCAGCTGCACGGCAGCGTTAGGAGACATTTTTACATACAGACATATTTAAAATGATGGGGCTTTCTTTCTCGGACGAGATTCTGCAGAAACACAATCCAGGCTTGTCTCGTGGTCGATATTTGGACTAAATAAACCTGGTAAATTAAGTGGAAGGTAATAAAGGCAGAATGCCTTGTTTTGCCCTCCAGGTGGGTGTCCCTATTAGGACGTGAACCGCATAAAAACTATGAATAGAAGGGTTTGATGTCTGTCGTGTGTGATTGACAGGTGTGATTGACAGCTCCTTTTGCCTGCTAAGTCTGACTTTCAGAGCTTTTATTTAGTAAAACATATTTTGATGCCTGACAGGCAGCTGTAGTGTAGTTGTGGTGGTAAGACGTTACGTTAACAAGGCTGTCAAATGATTTTGTTAAGGAAATGTTCCATCAAATCTAGCGTTATTTCTCTACAATACCTGGCCTGTTAACGTAGCTACATGAGCTAATATTAGCATCATTTGGTATTGCTCCACATGATCTGCCAAGTTTGCTGCTAATTTGTGTTTTTAGCATTTATTAAGAAGCTGAAATTACTTGGTGTTTTGAGTAAGTTAGTGGCAGTGTTAGCTTGTTGAGTTTCACCCTTCAGGCTCCACCCTCTTGCCCAAATATGGTCACTTCTGGCTCCAAACAGGAACATCCCGAAGCGCAGAGAGATATTGCATTGTAACTGTCCATACATCGCTGCATGTACAGTTCTACCTGAGGACATTTTTCCGTTCACATTTCTAATTAGTTTTTCTTTGTGCTCTGCAGTGCTGAAAACTGCAGAGCTTTACTGTATCACAATAACATCTGACAACATATTACAGCACAAACAGTGAAGGTGCAAATGTGAATCAAGGACTTGCCATTCTAACGGTAACAAATGTTCACTGACATAAATATTTACTTTTGAGGATTTGGTGCAACATATGGACGACTGTGTGATACTATTTGTAAAAAAAACTGTTCCAAGAAATGCAATTCCTGTTTGGAAAACTTGAGAAATGGACCAAAGCAACTAAGAAACTAGAACCATTAGAGGATTGTATACCCCCCCAGCAAGTGGTACTTGTTAGTGATGGTAGCTTCACTTCTTTATGTTTTCTCATTCATGGCAGAGGAGCCAAGTAGTTTACTGTAGTTTACTGGATAAATATTGGAATGGCTTTCTAGTTCAAAGAGGTTAGCGCTCCAACACATGACGATAAACTGTAGATTTGGTGAAAAAATGTTGAATGGTTTTCGAGTTACGCTCTGGATGATGGATACTGCACCCCCTCCAAACACACAAATATGGAAAAGAGCTAAAAAAAAATAACATTTCTTATTCATCTTATTCTAATAAACTGCGATGATAATGTTTGGGAATGATCACATCTGACAGATTTTCATGCACACTCGGACCTTTTGTGAATGTGAGAAATCTCAGTCAGACTGAAGCTTTGTGAAAAATAAATAATGCCGGTCCAAACTTATCAAAAAGCTTTATTGTTCACCATCTGCTCAAGGCTTAATGGGTGAATTCCTGTAAAATTGATTTCATGATGCACAGGCTTATGGATTTTTCTTTCTTTTTATTATATGTTGAAGTCAAGTTTTGGAGCGGCTGAATAAAAGTCTCAAAAGAATAGATTTGTGATTTGCTGTTAATAAAAGCCAAAATCTAAATTTAAATCAGTTATATGTAATTACAAATTTTAATAAATCTACATTTAACTCAAACTAAATTGGTGGCAAATGCAGACAAATCCGAGTTCGTGCTATTTAAGAGTTAACATCTAATCTTTGTTGTTTAATGTTTTTAAGTACTGTTATTGATCACAACTTGTCATTCAAACCACACACAGAAAACCGTGTGTCCAAGGCAACATGAATGATTTTTTCTTTTTTAAATCTCGAATCTCCTGCAGGCAAGGAAGCACGTGCCAACGGAAACTTTTCACTTGATTTCAGCTGCTTTTTTTTTTTTTTTTTTTTTAAAAATGGATTACATTGATCTGCTCTTAATGACCTGTGTCTAAACAAATAGATATCGTGTGGTGTGTTACATTTTATTATTCTCTCTGTATGTCTACAGGCATAGGTTGGACGTATACAAATCTCTCCTCTCTCTTTCCCTCTTATCTGTGTATATACATGTGTAAAAAAAAAAACAAAATCAATATGATCTGCAAGCTCAAAATATTCCACAAATGGTGGTCCCCGGAGTCAGAATAGAATTAGACAGAAAAACTTTGAAATGCAAATAATTTATTGACGTACCTGAAACTGTCAAAGCTGATTACTATCGGGGAGGATAAGCCCAGTTTAACGGATTGAGAAAATGAAAAAGTACTCATGGTCAATGTGATTGCTCCTCACTTTGCATTGAAATTGTTTTGGAACTTGAACCTGTTTTGTCCTTGATCCTTTATTGCATAAACCTGGATATAGTCTTCAATCATTTATACTGTGTGAAAGTTGTTTTGTACTGTTTGTATTTATTGCTGTAACAATGTTTATGCTGCTCTCTTGACCAGGTCACTCTAGAAAAAAAAAAAAAAGATTTTAATCTCAGTAAGGCCTTCACCTTGTTAAATAAAGGATCTAAGTTCAACCATGTCTCACAGAAATACAGGATACGCGGGATCTCCTGGACATAATCTTTTAGCGTCAGTTGTAAAACTCTTTACATATGTGTCATAAGTGTGATTGCAAAGCTCATTTTCAGCAGCCTGTATGATTTTGAGTTGCTCTTTGAAGTTTGTGTTGGAGTCTGTTTTGTACTAGGAGCTGGTCGTTTCTTGGTGTTAACTCACTCAATTTCTAGGCTGACAGCAGCTAGTTTTGTACACTGTGGGAAGTAGCATTGGATTTTTGCAGAAAAAATGAAGGGAGTCCCTTTTATCTAAACATTACCCAAACCCCCTTATCTGGAGGCCTTTAGCCACACATACCAAACCCATGAAGTGATACATAAGGTAAAAGTCCAGATACTACATCATTTTAGTCAGTCTGTATTTAAATGTACCCGGAATACTTCAGGAATTCAGGACGTCACCCGTATTAGCCTGTTTTAGCGTCTAACCCTTTTTGCCGAGGGCTGTTGCTCACTCCTCAGGCTGAGGTTTTTAGGAACGCCAGGAGTATCTTTCTATCTACCAGCCTTCCTCGAATCCGAGGCGAACAGCAATGTTGAAGCAGCACGGTGATTCGAATTTCAGCTAATGTCCGCCCTCTAACCACATGCTCTTATTTCTCTTCCAAAGTGAAATGAGTCTTAAGCCAAAACAAATAAATGTGCTTCTGTCCCTTAAGGCTCACTCATTTCCACATGCTAACCAGCATGTTTCACACTCCTTCTCTTATTCAGCATTCACTAGAGAGAGTGTCTGCTTGTGATACCGTCTCTCTGCTCAAACCTGACTGGTTTATTTGCATTGTTTTCTGTCAGAGGCTTTGTGGCTGAGTGCATATTCCACTCCCTCCTGTCCTTCCCCGCACTGAAAGGCCTCTGATGCACACAGAGGATCAAATTAAAAGCACACAATTATCTGTCTCAGCGATCAGAGGACTCTGACCCTGTCACAGATGAAGACAAGCATGTAAACCAAACAGCCCAGGAAGCGTCGGCTCACCTCCGTTCCCCACAGATGAGCTGGAGTGGGTGTGATTCACAAACAGGCTACAAGTACCGAGTTGGTTCAGTCTTGGGCACACCCAGGCTTTTAATGGATTTATTTACCACTCTCATTTGTTCACCTCACTGCACTCTGCTGTTGTCTGCTGAGCGTCCACGTCTTTGTTCTGCCACACAGATTGCGTTTCCGTCTCTTCATGAAAACATCTTTATATCCATGGCACAAGGATCTTTATACAGATTAATAACACGACTGTGTGACTCCTCAGCCAGTATGTACTAAAAACACTGATTGTTTGTCACTTTCAGGAATATAATGGCTGTGGTTTGTAATGTGTCCATAAAATGTCTTTTTGTTGTTGACAAAATGGATGTTTTCAATCATAAATATTTAAATGGATGAAACCAATTAGGTGAAGTATGGCACTACAAATGAAGGATACAGAAACAGTATGAAGTATATTATGAAGTATATCGACAACTAGCATCCTAACCTGGGGGATGTACCAACAAGTCCTACCATAGAAGACCATAGATAATATTCAAATTTATAAAATCACTGTCACATTTAGGCCGTGACAATGCCACGACTAAGATTTGGTTCGGTCGAGGCACAAAAACAAGTTAGATAGAACAAGAATGTCATCGTGGTTACAGTAGGACATTTATGCAGCAGTGTTTTAAGGAAAGCTATGGAGACTGAAACTCTGCTACAACAATAGTCCAAATTTCCCAAAGTTGAAACTTCGCAAGGTGAAATTTTAGAATGGAGTCCATCTGTCCGTCTGACGGTCTGTCCGCACCTGTACCTCAAAATCTACAGCACATTTTGACTTGCAAATTTGTCACGAGGTAAGTCTCTACCATATCTCCGTCCTCCTCAAAGACGGTCTGGATCAGGATTCAGATCCAGATTCTAGAATGGAGATTCTGCTTAAGACTGTCCCGCTTGTGAATTCAGCACAGTGGAATTATTCAGCGTGGGGACGAGGATCTGCGGTGTCTAATTGTCTTCTTCAGATAGTTTAAGATTCGTTTTTGCA
Organism: Coranthus polyacanthus; assembly: GCA_037367275.1. Lineage (NCBI taxonomy): Eukaryota > Metazoa > Chordata > Actinopteri > Kurtiformes > Apogonidae > Coranthus > Coranthus polyacanthus. The sequence continues at coordinate 14,573,128 of JAPQRN010000003.1, forward strand.
GCTAAATCATTAGCTGTCAGCCAATCCAACAAAGATCGTTTTGCAAGCAAGAAATCACAGTAATATTAGTGTAGTCGCCATGTTCAGGATGCATATGTTGTGATTTTTTTCTGGTCACTGTATAAGACTTAGTCTGCTTAAACTTTACAGCGACATCGCTACGACAAAAACAGTGAAAATAATATTAAGAACAAACAGTAGAGGGCAGCAATAAGCCAGTGTAGTGTTTAATTCTGCTTAATCCAAGATGAAGACGAAACAAAGCTGTGTAGACAGTAAGAACTTAACTCTCCTGGCAAGATCAAGCATAGCTGAGCCAACATTGAAATATTCTCTATTTTAACAATAACGATGACAGGCTGTTTTTCTGGCTGCTGAAATAGTGTTCATAAATATTTGAAGATATAATTATAAGAGATTGTGTAGTTATTAAGTCCAAGTCACCCCTGGAGGGAAATTAAGAAAAAAATGAATGTGCTTTTCATCTTTCTGCATGTATTTAAGTGTTATTAATTAAATGTCATGTAACATTGTAAAGTACAGCAGGTGATTCCAAAACTTCTCGACTTTTCATCTTGATATTCAGGAAAGAACGTTTGAGGCTGTGAGGATTCCTGATGAAATTAGTGAGCCGTGAGATTACAACTCCGAACACTGTGCTTGTAAAGATTATCTCCAGGTGTGAATGTGCACAAGCGTGAATCTCCAAGCAAAGCGTTTCCCTCAGTGTTTGCTCAGTCATCAACTCTGCTCAACGGAGACATCATTCCAACTGACCGCTCTCACAGAAAAAAAAAAAAAAAAAGAAACCTCTTCCTTCCAGATCAAGCCTCATGCAATATGCCAGAGCATCTATTCTGCCTGATCCAAGAAGAAGAAGAAGAACATTGGGAGATAGATAGATTGATTCGATTACTGGACTGCGGGGACTTGGATGTTCTTATGTTGCCTTATATCTTAATTGCTTTAAAAGATGTAAGATTCGCCCGTTCTTGTGTGCTTGCGTGACTTCGCGAGCCTGTTTTTGTGCCGGGAGCCGGTCGTTTGTTTGACGGTAGATAACGCCATTTCATCAGCCTTGTTGACAATAGTCAAAGCACACTATTGTTGCTCTGGGAGCAGAAGAGAGACAATGAAGAAGTCAGAAAAAACAACCCACTAGGAATCAGTGTACAGGTTCATTGATGTAGACAACCGAGACAAATCGTTAGCTTAGAAGTGGGGTTAGTTAACATCAACAAACGACCGGCTCCCAGCACAAAACAGACTCCAACATAGACTTCACGTAAGCAAAAATCATGCTTATGTGCTTATGTAATAAAATCATGGATGAATACATATGAAAAAGTCAAATGATTTCCATTTCGTCCTAAATTGATGGGGTTTGGTATTAGCTTTGGATCCTGCCGTACATTAAGTTAGTACTATGGTTATATCTTATTCATTTCCATGTGTCATCATCATGACTTGCAACTACAGTTCACAGCTAAACTGAGTTAACAATATCTACTTTTCCAAATTATTGTGCTACTTAAAATTGTGACTCCATTTTAGCTGAAATGGAACATCCACATTGGAGTAATGCTACTGCCGTTTATTTATAACCCTGTGAAAGACTGACAACCTGCATGTCATGTACCATGTCACGCCCAGTGCACGCTGGGATAGGCATCCATCACCTCTATAGTTGACTGCGCATTATACAACCATTATTTTACCAGGTACATTTCAGCCTGAGCATACGGACTCGTGTCTGTCTCCTGCATATCTAAACTCTGTCAGTCAAGCACGTGTCTCTGTCCTTATCTCAGTTCTTCTCCCAGAACCGTTTAAACGTCTCTTATCCATTGGAAAATATCTGTGACACTGAATGTTGGTTTGAGATTACTGCAAGGACTCATGGACAGCGTAGACAGCGAATCTGATGTGGAGGATAGTACAAAGAAACCTGCCTGAGGGAGAAATAAGAGCTCTCTGAAGCTTTCTGCTTTTCTATTAATGTCATTTTACGCAAATTAGGACAAGTCGACCAACGCTGCCATTGGGTTAATAGTTTAGTTACCGCTGTGTGGCTAATAATTTTGGGAAACGATTATAAATCAAATTATAGCTTGAGGTTTGGTTATATTTCAAGTGTTAGGACGAGATTTAATGAATTTTACTTTGTGTGGAACATTTTTCTGCCACGAAGATAGAACTAAATCTACCACCATTGTGCAGACTCTGATCGTACTTGGTTTTAAATCATTTGGGACTTTTATTAATTTTTCGATGGTCTGAAAATACAGCAATAACTCTCGCACGAAGGGCAGCAGCTTCGATCAGAGCAGCTTGTCAATATGTATTTATTACAGTCAGTTGCTTGGGGAGGGCTGAAGAACTTTAGAGTCCATGCTTTCTCTTTATTTCTGCACATAAAGTTAAGTACTTAGCATCTCACAAACTTCAGAATAAGGAGCTTCAGAATAAATGGTGTCCTCCCTTTATAGCCAATAATACACTATTACACATCTTCGTCCTTGCTTGTTACCTGTTAATTACAAATGGACTCTATATAAAATGTGAACATAGCCTCCATGACGTCCTCATTGGTTTATGCGCTGCTGTTTGGAAGCCTCGAGTTTAACATTTGGTCATGTCTTTTTATTTTGGAAACATAAGTGCCCACATTAGGATAAGAGGGTGGAGCAGGGACAGAGTGAAGGATGGAACTCACCAAGCTAACTTACTGAAAACAGAGACCTGACTGACTAGCACTGTCATGTTTAAGGGCATGAAAGTAATTTCAACTGCTATAAAATGTGGTATAAAAAGTCATACAGTTGTGTTATGCAGGCCAGGTATAGCAATTAAGAACCGGTAAACTTCATGATAGAATCGTCTGATGGTCTTGTTAGTGTAACTCCATAAATACAACTATGGCAGAGCTGCCTGTCGGGGAGAAAAATGGGTTTTATTCAATAAACAAGAGCTCCAGAAGTCAAAGCCCACTCCTTAATTAAATGGACAAATTTTGGGCTTAATATAATTTAAATGAGGGAGTTATATAAACCACCCCACCCCCCCGTACATGGAGGGGGAAATTGACTATAGAGACCAAAAACCTTTTTTGTACCAGGTGTAAAAATGTTTATTTCTGCTGTGAAATTGTACTTTTTAACATAGGGATCTATGACGATTCACTCACTTTTGGAGCCAGCCTCAAGTGGCCATTCAAAGAACTGCAATTTTTGGGCCGGGCCAGGTTTGATTTTATCTCTTGTCAGAGACATATTTTTGCACTAAAAAGTACTTGTGAAAAGAAACAGCATAAATGAGAAGCTGAGTTGTGGTCGAGACAAATGTGTGAAGTGAAAATGGAACTTTTTTTTTTAGTTAATTTATGATTTGCTGTCTGCTTAAAAGAAACAACAAAATATGTCTGTACCATACTGAGTTGCACAGTATCATACTTTTGCAATGCACTGTATCGCTTTGAATCACATTGTGTTGTTTCAGACTGTGTTGAATTGTACTGCACTGGAATAGGGGTGAATTGTATCATATCACACTGGTAGTTGTTTTCTATGAACCTTTACTATATCTGATCATTGATCAGATGCATATCGGAATGGCCTCAGTGATGGACACTCATATATGTCGTTTGGGAATCATTAATCAACCTATTGAGTCATTTAGGCGAGAGGACGTGTTGATTAGAATCTATGGACAGGAGATGAAAGCTCAATCCCTCAGGACTCAAAATCCTACTCATGATTAGATTAGATTTAGGCACAACTGTACCCTCCTGTCCCAGGAGAATCACAAGTCAATATCCTTCATGTTTTCCACAAAGCAAAGTGCTTCCTTTGTGGTCACACTTGGCAAAAATATTGCCCAAAAATACTGTATTTCCAGCATAACGTTTCAGTTTATGGCAGACTACTCAAGCTGCAAATGTTTACTAATGCAAATGCTTCTATGGTAACAGGAGAAGCATTTTCTAATCCTTAAAAGTCAATGGCTTCCCCTCTTCATGTGCTGAGAGGCTGTTCAGCTGGGTGTGCTTGAGGCTCCGCAGGGAGGAGCAATTACAGCGAACACAACTGGAGCTTTTTCCTGTTAACAGTAAGTAAGTAAAGGCTAAGAGAAATACATGACTTTTAATCGGTTTTCTCTTGGTTTTTGCATTTTCTTAATAAACTCTGCATCCAGTTTGTGGTTTGTATATGCATCAGGCTTGTTATATGACCAAAATGTTGGATAGTGGCAGTAGTTGAAGCCAGAGTGGAAATATATTTACAGAAATACATCTACGGAAACACATTTACAGAGACCGGTGGCCATCTCTTGCTGATTTCCTGAAAACATTTACATTTAGATGGGAATTGAACTACAGTTACCAAAAACCTAGTCTTGGATGCATTGAGACCTACCTCCCCACTTTGTTTTAGTGCCAACACTGGACAAAGGTCTGGTTGAACCCATTATCATTCTGCAATATTGGAAAAACTCTCTGGGTTGTTTCTATTTCTTCAAACTAATGGCAGTCATCAAGCCAAGGATGCAGCGACAATACCTTCCCAAAGAGCATTGGAGGGGAACTTGAGTGAAACATTTGCACAGCAGCCCTGGTATTAAAATGACTAAATCCCTGGAGTAAAAGGCCACATAAAACAATGAAAGAAACTGCATATGGGATGCATAGCATGTAGGTTGCTGTTGTTGTTCCATAAACCAAGAGGGACTAATGGAACAGATGGAAAGTGAAATATTCAGCCAATGGCACGTTTAGAACAAAAAGCAAAATCCCTTCCAAATAACCTTCCATTATTGTGTTGTTGGGTTTTTAACTGATTTGTAGGCATTTGGACAAACATTAAAACTAATACTAGCAGTGGTTTTAGTGCTTTGGTGAATTCATTTCATTTTGTGTTACAGAAAGTCTCAGCATTTTCTTAAACCTGATGAAACAAATTAAAAGGTTCAATATCAAGTTTGTGCTGGAGTCCGTTTTGTGTATTTCTTTTCTGTTCTGTGTCATCTCTTCAAATAATAAGACCGTAGGCTAGTTGTTGACATTAGCTAACTCCATTTCCAAGCTAAGGGTAGCTACTGTTGTCACTGTAGAGGAGCAGAAGAGAGGCGTTGACTCGAGTGAACGTAGGGATTTTTGTGGGAAAACAGACCTGACATGTAGAGCGGCACATAAAAGGCAGCGTACAGGCTGTATCGTGAATGTAGGCAAACGAGACACTCGTTAGCTTAGTAATGGAGTTAGCTAACGTCAACGAACAACCAGCTCCTAGCACAAAACACACTCTAAACACAAAAACCAACCCAAGTTTATTGGGTTCTTGAGTATTGCACTTCGGATCCTGTTTACAGCTACGCCCATCGGTTAGTATTATGGATATTCCTTGTTAATTTCCATGTGTCATCATCACATAGCTCACAGCTAAAGTGGGCTGTCACCACATGAGCATGCAAGAATCTTACATATTGCCTCTTTATAAAAGCGTGTATTCTTATACTGTATTAAATTTATGCAGGGATAAGATATTTTGGTGTCTCTGTGCGTCACCCTTCACATTTTAGGCTATATATGCCAAAAAAAAAAAACAGCCAAGGTTTGCAATAAAGGTTTCCATAAAATATTCCCTTGGGGATTTACAGCTTGCGAATACAGTTTGTAGGAAATCACTCCTTGACTCACCAGAAATTATTCATAGAACAATAAATGAGAAACACAAATCATCACCAGTAATGATGGATTGTGGGTTTCTGTGAGCGTGAACAGCAGTATGTCGAACTCTCAGTCAGCCGCAGTGACTGACGTACATCTCGTCTTTTCAGCTGAGACTAAGACAAACTTCTTTCTATTTGACTGCAGCATTTGAACACATTTCTCTTTCATCTCTCCCTGCCCTCTGAGCTCCACTCCCCGTTCCTCTATGATGATATATGGCTATAGTTGGGGTGTACTTTCAAGTGACTGGGATTTACATCAGAATGAAGTGCATAGGGCTGTGAGGCATAAGCAGAGTCACTGAAAGGTTAGATCCACAGCCAGGGCTCTCATGGGAGATAAATGGGACACGAAGAGTTTCCAAAGATGCTTATGTGAACAGAGTAAGCAATTCTGAGGGAAGAAATCGACAAAACACTTGAGATGTTTAATCCCCTATTCATCCAGAGTGTGGACGAGGGACCATAAAATGTGAAATGCAATATAGCTCTTATTTTTTGTGCGCGAGAGAAAGGAGGACTCTCAGCCACTGAATCCTTTTCTAAAAGCCACATTAGATTAGACAGACAGGCTAAGTGCTTTCCATTGCATACGGCTCCTTGAAAACTTCTGGTTTCTGCCCAACTCACTCCTCCGGCTCGCGTGGCCGAGTGCATAAAGACGCAGGCTTCCTGGGCTCAGGTTGCACTGCACTCCTGCTTCAGAGTGCACATTATTCAGGCCCGAATCCACATTGGACAGCTACATAACAGGACTTCATTTTCTGGCAAATGATAATGTTAAGATGCAGGGACATGACTCATTTTCTTCCAGTTGGGCAGTCTGTTGTATTTATGATAAGTCAGATTTTGTGTTTTTGTATTGTAAGTAGCAGTATTAGTCAAATGACAGGGATTTAAAGGTTCAGTGTGCACGACTTAGGGGGCTTTAGAAGGCTCTGAATGCAGAAATGGAATATATTATTCATAATTATGTTTTCATTAGTGTATAGCCATCTGAAAATAAGAATTATTGTGTTTGTGTTACCTTAGAATGAGCTGTTTATATTCACAGAGGGAGCGGGTCGCCTTCACTGAGTCTGCTGTAGCTTAGAACAGACTTCTTTTACTTATTTTAGTTTTATGGTGGGTGGTATTGAGCATTAAGGTGCATTACCCTGTTGGAGTGTGTGCCAGAGTCACACTACCAAAATGCACTGGGCACGGCCAAACCAAACACTGGCTTTTGCATTTTTAGCAATCGTTAGAGAGGCTCTGACAGACTGTGAGATTTCAGTAAACGTATCTGGGGCCCAAAATTAAACAGCGTATACCTGGTTAAACCCCAACTCCATAAAAACATGTGAGAAACAAAGGCCTTTTATTTTGAAAAAACATTACTCATAAAACATAACAATGCATCTGATACGAGCAGATCTTATTTTTAACTTCTAAAATATGAATCATGAGCTCATTCAACCACTGGCTCTTTTGTGGCAAATGCAATTATCCTCACCATTATCTCCGCCGCAGAGGCTTTAACAATGTCTTTCATTTTTCTAATTGATTTGATTAATGTTTAATTGGTTACAGCCAAAATTTGTTTTCGGCATATTTTCAACCAGTTTCAATATTCCTAAAAAACACAGATATTTGTGATATGTTTTTAATGTGCAGATCGTTTTGAGGATGAGCAGAAAACTTGCTGGAACACATATGTAGCGCTTAAAAGTCAAGGGATTTATAAATTCATTCAAATTAATTAATCTATCGCTGACAGGAACAGGTGCCACGACAATAAAACAGAAAACGCAAAAGAAGACATGCCTAGATATGTGTGGATTCAGGAGATTAAACATCTGAAAGCAATACATGCCTTAAAGCTTATTATATTCCATTATTTTTTTGTCACCTGGTGCCTGGGTTTTGTGGTTTCCTTTACACAAATAAAATATGTCCACCATAAACTGACACAAAAAAGGCCCAGAGCGAAACATAAAATAGACCAGAATCCAGGAAATTGTGTTTTTGACACAAAAAAAAAAAATTTCCTGGGGTGGACCCTCAGACCCTGGATTAATGTATTCCCCCCCAATGTACGAATGAAACCTACACTCATGATTTAAACTGCGAATGGAAAACCGCTTAGAGCAGGGGTGTAAATATAGACGGTGTAGACGGCGCAGTTGCATGGTCGCCCGTGGAGCGGTGTGTCCACAAAGAGATCGCCACCTCAGAAATACACCTGTGTTCAAAGAACTACTGCATTAAATTAAATAAGGTGCCATTTGCTATATGTACTAGGGCGCATAATAGCATGTACTGGGGCCCATTGTGACTACCTTCTCACTTATAGTGCAAGTTTACCATTTTAAAGCTGTATCAAAATATGCACTGCAGTGAACTACAACCACAACATACCTAATACACAATACATTACAATCTAGAAGCAGGTATTTGAGGAAATGACGATTTCATTAGTTTCATTAGAATGATGTGAATGGCTGGCTATCAAAGCTAATGGGTATTAGGATGCTTGGTAATGGAAGAGAGAGAGTTGGTGGACTCAACTAAAAGGGATGTGGTAATTAGGAAATCTAATTCACAGACTTGAGCTGGATTCCATGAGAGTATTCAGCTGTATAAGTGCTATAACACAAATAAAGAGAAGACAGGAATTAAAGGCCACTCGCCAGGTCCAACTCTACTCCTATAACATAATGAGGAGAGCTAATTATGTCTGACAGTGCTGTACACGCCATAGCACAGCGGGGAATCATGGGTTGCAATCACACCTTCATTTGCTTTTCTCATTTCATTTACTGTATACATGTGGTGTCCAATTACCACTAAGCAAGAAGTTGTAAATAACAGCCCCCCCCCCAAAAAACAACAAAAAAACCCTTTAGGATAAAGTATGATTCACCGTCTCTTGTGGTCTCCGTGGTTACGAATACATGATGAAGTGGCAGGCTACTAGGTTTTTTAAGGGTGACACAGCCACCTCATTACACCCATAAGCCCTTGTTTTGTGGGGCTGCTTCCTATGGCTGGTTCAAATTGGGTTCTCACTTCTAATGAACCACACCACAGGCTTCTTGGTTAAGGTGTGAGAATCGCTATTTCAGGCACTTCCATGTGGTAAATTGGTGAAATGTTTTTTTTTTGTTTTTTTTAGTTTGAAACATACGACTGTATGCGCGGTGTCTGTAATTACACCTGTTGCTTCTCCTAGTCAGATAGTGCTGCATAGTCACACAGCGCTATGTTAAAACAAGTTTTCATTCAGCTTTCACTCGCGTTGTTTTTCTTATTAATTTTCCCTTTGAAGCTTAGAGTTCACACCAACACCCCCCTCCCAGCCTGCTGATGAAGACATATCGTTGGCAGAGGGTGATGCTCCGGGCCTCTTCTTTAATCATACTCTGGTCTGCTAATGTCACTCAAGAATGTAATTCAAAGTCGCTCTGTAGGGAGATCTCCATCTGAAGCCTCAGTGGCAAAGACAGACATGAAAAGGCTCAAAAGGGAGACATTGTCGGCTTTAATATTCTGCTTTGCCCAACTTGTCAGCAACCCTGACAACTCACTGTACGTACTGTATAGTTAGTGGGAATAAAAGCCAAAGGAGGCAATTTTTTGTCTTCCTTCAAGATTAAACGCAAAAGCACAGCATCAAATGCATGCTCTCTCCCATTCAACCCTAATTAGACGCCTGAGACTGAGTTATGTATAATTTTACTCTTAATAGATTCTCGCTGGCATTGAGAGCTATGTTTTGTTTACAGAAGCATGCTGATTTTCATTTTATTTCATGTATAAGACGTTTGGATTATTCTCTCTTTGGGATTTGTTGTTGCAGAAAAGAAATAGTTTCACTTTAAAGGTTTAATGTGCAAGATTCATACATGCTCATGTGTTTACGCGAAGTTCGTGTTAAAGTCTGTTTTGCACTGGGAGACAATCATATATTGACGCTAGTTAACTCCATTGCCAAATTAAGGATTGTCTCAGTTGCCTACATCCATGATAAGAGCCTGTGCACTGATTACTATGGAGTGGACTCGCGTCTGTTTCTCTGCGGAAATCATTATACTCACTCCTGAGTTCTTCAGTGCCTCTCCTCTGCTCCTCAATAGTGTACAACACTAGGTAATATTACCTTAAAGATGGAGTTAACTAATGTCAAACACAACGCAGCGCAAAACACGCTCCAACACAAACTTCACATAAGCACACACCGATCTCAGGTAGTCAACCAGTCCCACTTCTTCAGGGTGATGTAGGAGCCACACAGGTCAACATCAGACATCAGGCTAACTACATCCAAAATGTTAGCGTAGTAGCCAAGTTCTATTGTTTGAAGGAAATAGATAGAAAACGTATTTCAAGAGTGACATAAGAAGATTCAGTTTCACGTAAGCACATGAGCTGTCTTCAAGATGCGAGGTGCGTAGCTTGAAGACAGGATGCAAGGAGAAACAGCTAGCATAAAACCATGCCTTAATTTCATTTAGCATGCTGAACTGAAGTTATTCTAGTAATTCGCGGTGATGTCTTCACAAACAGGGTTAACTCGGTTTTGCTTGTGGGCCCACCGTACTTGTGTAACATACAACAAGCAGTTTTTTTCTTTTGCCAAATGGTAAATGGCTCTAAGTTGCAAACTGTCCTTTTTATATTTTAAAAAGTTAGACACTGTCTTGATTCGCGAGCACTGGAGATACTGTTGGTCTATTTCATTCAGGTTTAACAGAACCAGGTTAGCTGTTGCTGCCTGTTTCCAGCCATTTTGCTAATCACAAAATCTATTTATCTCTGCAGGCTATTTAACGCACAGACACCAGACTGATACCTCGTCATACTTAAGAAACTGACTGCACTTTTCCAAAATAATATCTATCTATAAACAATGCCTTCAAGCAATTTGCCCTGCAGGAGTAATACATTGTGTCTGTGTCTGCATGTTTTTTTTTTTTTTTAGAATTAATTGACTTTGGTCTGAGGCATATTGATAAATGCCATGTACAGTCTAGACAGCAGTTAAAATCCACTGGTTTTAATGAAGCATCAAAGTGAACATGACACAATATGAAGCCAAGTATTTTCTATTTCCAGTTGTCTCTTTGTTTACTGGTCAGCTCGTTGTGATAAGGTTTGGGTAAACAAGCTTTAACTGAATGGATTAAGACTTCATGGCTACAATTTACATAATCATCATGTTATATAACAATAATGAGGTTCTTATGAGGTTCTCTCATATTTATTTTAGCTTAATTCATATTCCTTTTTGGAAGCAGGTCAAGCAAAATGAACAGCATCTGTGGGATTTTTTCAAAACGGAACTGAAGCCGAAATCCATAAAAGACTATTCATTTAAAGCTGTGTGTGCATACTGTATATCCTTTTCATGTTGTACATGCTCCGTCAGTTATAATATGTATTTAGAAAGACTTGGCTCTCATGCTGCTGTGTAGAAACATACTGTATGCTGCTGCAAAAGTGAGGGGAGACACACAATAATCCAGTTTCAAATGAATATGGAGGAAGCCTCGTTGTTCCTGAGCTTTTGCCTCTGTCTCCGTCTCTGTCACGTTGATTTATACGAGAGCATAGGAAGACTCTGCATGTGGGCTGCTGCATCAACATAATCTGGATTCTACTTGTAGCAGCTGAACACACATATCCCTAAGGCAGTTTAAAAAATAGGAATCCTGAAACCTGGGTTCTTTGCCTTCCTAGTTTGCTGTGTTCTGTAAAGTCATAAGCATTGCATTCATCGCACAAATTTTACTCCCTGGAACCAAGAATTCATGTTATTATGTTACTTTCGGCTTTATTACCATTATACAATTGGCGTTGGTCTCGTCTCAACATTCAGACGCCTTGCTTTCATACCTTTTTGTGAATAATCACAGTTGTTAAATAGTTTGAGTGCTTTCACTAAGTAAGGACCTTCTCACACGTGAAAGTCCAAACCGAGATTCATGCTTTTGTTACATTTTATAGACTTCATTTGATCCTTTAGTTTTGGTTTCACATTGCAATTTTGCGAGCGCACTAAAGAACTGACATACCTACATCCTGTCGGCATCACTTGCGTGGGCTGCATCTCCTTATATTTGCCATTGGTTTTGTAGACACAGAGTACGTCTATGTCGGTTTATTTCCAATTCAGCAAGAAACTTTTTCAATTTGAATGGAGAAATATTCATGAACACATAGCATTGTGTATCTTTATATACTGCAGCCAGTTTCTTTATCTTCAGTTGGCATTGCTCTCCCATCCTCTCATACATACATACATAGTTTCAGCATTAATATTGTAGTTGACTTTCTTACCTTGTCAGACCATATTTCTATTTAAAACTTAATCTTGTGGCTCATTTTTCCTTCTTCTGGTTCTTTTTCTACTTTTGTTTAGTGGCTGAGGATAGTCTGCATTAACTTCCGTAATTGTTATAGAAGTCCAATCCCTCCAAAAAATTAGAAACTAACAGAACCATGGTTGACTTTGATCCTGACCAAGACCTCCTCTTTCTTAACATTCAACTGTTCGGTCGGATTGTAGTCCAGGGGAGGGGGCACACCTGCAATTTTGTTTTGGTATGAAACTGAAAAGTCAGAAAGTCCGGACCAAATGAGTCCAATAATTTAATTCCTGAAAACTGAATATGGGAAGACAGATATGAGTTTGGACTTTTAAAATTGAATCTGTAACTAAGGCTGGCTATGAAAAAAAGCTCAGCATGATAAGTGTAGTGACACAGTAAACTCACCCTTTCCTCCTCCTCTCTGAGGTCTGGCATGGTGCTGACACACAGCGTCACAGCAGTGATGGCTACAAATAACACCGACAGACAGGCAAAAATCTTCCCTGGCAGTCCAGAGTGGGGGTTTTCCACCATGTCCCTCAGTCTCCTCATGCAGCCCCCCGTCCGGCCCTCTTCTGGTGACAGTGTTCCAGGAAGCTGCTGGCTCTCCTCACAGGACTGTGGAGTGTTGAGCTCAGTCTCCTCATCCTCCAGCCTCTGCTGCTCCTTGTACTCCTCCTGCCTGAGCCGGAGCTTCCGGAGGCAGCACCATTCCAGATTGTTTTCCTCCACACCCCAGTAGAGCAGCTCTTCCTGGAAGGACAGGGCGCACATCTCCCTCAGAAGCCGCAACTTCCCTGCTGCCAGGAAGGTGACGATGGTGCGGAAAGCAGACGGATTTCTGTCAAAGAAATACTCATTCCGGCTGCCGTCATAGTCATCACACACATCCATGATTTCTTCCTCGTTGCTACAGCTTCGCAGCTTACCCAGCCGGGTCAGGGGGAACTCCTCCAGCGTGGACCAGGGAATGCGATACTTGATTCCCCCCACGTTGATAATAGCCGCCCTGTCAGCCAAGCCGATCTCATCTCCATCTAGCTGTCTGGGCTGAGGCTGGTGCAGCAGCTGAGCTCGTTTGTAGAATACACCCTTCTTGGAAGTGACCTCCTGTGGGTTCTCGACACGGTTGAAGTGGAAAGTGGTAAATTGGTGCTCAGTGCTGCCTGCCAGAAAAGCCACCTCCTGGTACATCCCTGCCTATCTGCTGGGGGGACCTGCCCTGCACAATGCGTGGGATGGTTTCACAAGGTGTGTGAGGTGACTGGGAGCTCGTCACCCATTGAGCAACACAGCACGTCTCTGTAGGAAACAGAAGAAAAAAAGCACGTCCAGTTTCTTTATGCTTTTTGGACAGAGATTGGAACATATTCAGACCAAACTCTATCGCAGCCTGCACTGGCGAGATGGCTTGTGAGGCCACACTGCACCTCTCTACATTTTGACATTGATCAGTTTGTTTTACAACCGTTTGTCTCTTTTGTCTATTTGAAAGGAGGAAAATACAGCACTTATTTTTGTTGTCAATATACTATTATTATTATGGTATTACTACCAGGAGCACCAACTTCAAGTCCAATACTCAACACAGATCTGAGTTCGCCAAGTGAACATCCATATGTGTTTTTTCAACTTGACCATTACTTTGGTTGGACCATGTTTCTATTAAGAACTTTGTCTCCTCCTCTCCCCACATGCTACTCACTTTTCCCTCTTTCAGTTCTTGTTTAATGGTTTGATGATAACCTGACATATGACTTTCTGTGACTGGTCTGGTTTACAGTGGAAACAATCTGGACCAAGACCACCTCTTTCCTCATTTTCATCAAACAGGAAAGCCACAAAGTCTGGACCAAATGAGTCTGGTGTAAAAACCCCCTAAGTGCTTGTCAAATTGGAAATGGTCTCTAAACCACCCTCTCCCGGCACACCTTTTGAGCCTTCTGGGGCTGCATTCTACCTTAAAGTCCTAATAGTGGCATAAAATCCTGACAGAATACTTTGCTCTCAGGATGCAGGTTTAATGGTAGTTCCTAGAGTTTCCAAACCTAGAATGAGAGGCAGCACCGTCAGTTAACCGGCTCCTCTCATGTGGAACCGGCTCCCAGCTTGGGTCCGGGTTAGCGTTAGGGGGGTTTTTCCTCTCTGTCCCTGACGCAAACCGTGCAAACTACATACGTGATCCACAGAATTTTAAAAATCCTCTTTATGTCAGACTGAACAGAGAAGAGAGGAATAAAGAGTAGAAAAAAACATGAGTCAAAACCATCTTATAAACATCAAACACATCTTCTCTAAAGCCTAATTGCAACAAAAACCCAGAAAAACTCAAGATATTGTCACGTTTCGGCCGATGTAATGCACATAAATTAATAATGTTGTTTTTCTTTTTACTGCGTCAGTAGGCTGTGGAATAAGACAAACTTAAAGCACTGTTTAGCAAAGTCTGGGAAATCGCAAACACAATGTTGACTTAGTCACAACACACTGAGCTGAATATGAACAATGAAGTCAAAACTGTACATCTGCACAGTGTTTAATCCATGTCACCACTACAATCCTCAGAGGAGAAAACACTGCATTCACAGTAGTGGCAAGAAAAAACAATGTATGAAAGCAAGAACAAAATGGCACAAAATGACGAAAGAATAAGTGGAAACTTTACAGGAAAAGGAAAATGATTTCCCATCAGATGCACTTAATGACAAAGAAGCACACAAGGGCCATAGGAAAGACTTATTGGTTACAATTAATAATAATTTAATCGTGGATAATGCTGAAAAGCTCTTACATCCGGTGTGGGTGATTTTCTCATTAGCTGTGGATGAAATATTACCTTATAAAACCTTTCCAAAACAAGTTGTGGAAAAGCGAGACAGGCTCTAAAATCAATGAGGATGTAGCAAAATGGCCTTACTATTGCAGTTTTATCTTCCCTCTGACTCCCTGCTGTTTACTCTGACTCAGACTGGTGTCATCAGAGCCTGATCAAACAGTAAAATGTGTCAGTCTGTGTGTGTTGACTCGTTTCACATCTTTGGAACAAGCTCCTTAGATCCAATTACACATTTCTGAAGCCTCGTCTTCTTTACACGCCGAGACGTTTTTTTTTTTGTTTTATTTAACATGGCCATATGGATGCACGTTTCTGCTCTACAGTGTAGATACACAGGGTAGAGCAACAGGCGGGTGGATCTCTTAGTCTGACTGTGCTGCACCTGAGGCGGTGAATCTGATGTTGGAAGACTGGGCACATCATCACAACAAATTAAGAAAGGGGCCCCTCAAGCTATCCTCAGGGTTGGCTCTTCTATTCTGAGGCCAATCATTTTGAAAGAGGTCGCTTTCTCAGTGGGGAGGGGAGGGGGTGGTCATCAGAGAGCGGCACCTCTGCAGCGACTCAGCAAAGTGTTTCTGACAGGAGCAGTTTATTGAGCGTGACACTGCAGCCAGGGGTGGCTTCAGGAGCACACAGAGAAAGAGTTTGAAGTTACATAGGGATACGAACTCCGGAGCCGTCCAAAACTCCGACTGAATAAATGCATGACTGAACCATTCACAGCAGGACTGTGGCCTGCATGAACTACAGTTCATTGCTCATTAAAAGTCCCCATTTCAGACTTTTTGGTGTATTTCAGAGCTTATTTACATCAGGCTTTATTCACAAGACACAGCTAAACAATGAGCACTACATACCGACGTGATTTAGTAGGGCCAGTAACGCAGTAAATGTACGCTACGTAACATCCCACCAGGTCGATTCAGTTGTGTGCTTCTAACCTCCTTACCACACAATGAGATACGTTCTGATTAGATGTCTTCACAAACCCCTCCCTAACATTCTTGTCCTGTTTTCATTTTGTTTACAAAAATGTCAACAGGTTTGCATCATGGTTTTTTTTGTCTACACAATGAATTCTAAAAAGGAAAATGATTCACTAGCAAAGTTAACACTGTACCTGGTCTGTTTTAAAAGTTAAAGAGCAAATTGACACTCTTTACACTGGTATAATAATATAAGTTTACTTGTCGTTAGCAGCTTTGAAGTTGAAGCCTGCAGAAGACGTTCATTTTGAAAGAGCCTGACTTTTTTTTCCTAACAGATTGTCAGAGAAAAAGGAATTTATGACTTAAATACATCAGCAGCGTTGAGTTAATTGTTGAAATGTTAATCTGCCAGAAGTTTGGTTCTATAATTGCAGTGCTCTGTCTTAAAGATAATGCAGCCTCACGCTTAGTTGCAACAAAGCAAGCCTTCACAGACACCAGTCAAACAGAGATTTCTCTCTGTTGCAGAAAACGCAACACACAGGCGTGTTAATAACCGTGCAGTAACATTAATTCGGATCTTGTAGGATGGACGCTAGCCAAGTCACTGACACTAGTCCTAGTGTCAAAGCACCAGCAGCCTCTCTGTCCGTCCAGCAGAGACACAAAGAGGAGCTGCTCCTGGCTGCTTAGCTGGCTACGAACACAGCCAACATGTACGTGTACTGTTCAACGCTGATGCTAACTGCTGGTTGAATGTGGGTGCGGCAGAAGTGTATGTAGTCGGCCTACAGATGCGAATGAGAAACATCTTACTAGGCATCTTTTAAAAAATTGAGATTAGTTTTAGTTTCAAACATTTAACCCTCAGGTGTTCTTGGGACCCTTTTAGGGATTACATTTTTTTTTTTTTTTTGCTCTCATTTTGGCAGTTTTTATACTGAGGTGATGATATCTGGCAAAGATGTTCATGTTTTAAGCGATTTGGGAATTTCAGCATCAACACTGGAAAAAATACATTTCCACTGTCTAGACCAAAGCGTCACATTCTTCCTCCTGGAGCCCTTTTTGGCCCCATTGACTATCATTGATATTTTTAAATATGATCAGTGACCTAAAAAGGACCTTAGCATTGTTGCTAATCACTGACATATCCCAGACTGATAACCCACTTTGCATTCAAATAGAACATAATTCATTTTTTGTGTGAAAAAAAAAAGTGCCATTATGTAAATAAACTGGCATTTAAAGGGTTAAAATTATGAAAATGAATTCACATTTGCTACACATGATGAGGACTGGAGTTAATGACCAAAAATAAATAAAGAATTTTTTTCCAGTGACCTAAAAAGGGCCTTAAGAGGAAACGTGTGATTTTTTTCAAAGGGTTAAACATTCACTCAAATTATCCACAGAAGTTAACACGCTAACTAGCTAGCAGGCAGCAGCGTGTCCTGTCTCGTAATACCGCTTAGTACCTCAAGAGGCATAGTGAGTCACTGTAGCATCCAGTCCGCTATTAGAGTCTATTCTAATCTCATGTCAATCGTATGGAAGAACACGGAGTCTCCGAGAGGAACAGTAAGTGCAACAGCAAACAGTGAAACATGGCTGAAGCTCATGCATTGTCACCACCACAGTCCCTGAAAGAAACCATTCTGTGGAAATGAAAAGAAAGGGGCAGAAATGGAGGCAAAACAACAGTTAGATGGAGACACATCTTGGGGAGTAAAAGGACTGAAGTCGATGCTAAACTTCTTCTAGTTAGACTGGTACGTTAGCAATGTAGCGATAGATAACCGTAACATTACTGACTGGTAATATGTTTGCTGAGTTAATTGTTGACACAGTTCAGACATGTTATCTACTTATCGAAAACGCTGCTCCCTTCTGTTGATAGTTGAAGTGATTTTTGTATTTTAATCTTACTAATTGCCCATTGTGGCGTGTGTGTGTGTAGTGTCTTAAATTACGCAGCTCCAATCTACAGACTGTTGGTTCAGAAATTTGGAATTAAAAAAAAAAAAAAAAAATGATATTGTACATACATTTGTATCTATGTGATTACAATCATTAAAAAGGTAAATGAGTGAATGTACAGTAAATGTAATCTATTGCATTTGGGATTGTCCGGGAACTGAGGAAAACTGTAGCGTACTGAATGTCCTTTCTAAAATTATCCTTTCTGAGCCCACAGTTAGATATTCTTGGACTGTTTGCAGAGGACAAAGACTTGAAAAGTTACCTGTCCATATTTCTAATCTTAACCTTACCAGGATGATGCTGATGCTTTATTTACTTTTTTACTTTTTCTGTAGATGACATATGGGGTCAATTTTATATATTTTTTAAGAAAATAATCATTGATAGCAAATATGGTGCTGGTGTCACTTTAAGTGTATTTCTTTCTTCTCATATTGTTTAACTTGAAGTATTTTTAAAGGTCGAAATGGGAGTATAACATATTTCTCATGGCAGAATCGGGCTGTGAAAATTAAATATAAAAGCCAGAAAAATGTTTTGTGAAATCTATTTTTTTTCTGTGTATGTGTGACACCGCGGTGCTGTGACCCTCTATACTTTTATGTTTCAGATGCCGATTCTGGATCGGAGAGATAAAAATCCAGCAGTATCATTTCTTGAGCTTTGGTTTCTCGTATTCTTTTTAAGGAACAGAGAGGATTGGCATAAACCTGTCTCTATTTCTCTCCATTTCTTAATTCAGGAAGAACCTGAAGTAAGAACGAAGAACAAACTTTTCATTGTCCGTTCATCACAGGTTCCTCATGCAAATAACGATTTACATGCCTGTTTGCACATTTCATGCAGCACTGACACATCCTCTCGCCCACATCCTCTCAATCCCACCTTTGTAATAGGAAGCGGAGGTACACGTCCATCTGAGTAGCTACATAAACATGTTGAATGACACCTGACCTGCAGTTAAATCAGACTGATTGGCCCCCTCTACGCATGTTTTTGTCTGTAACAGTCTGCATAAAGAAATATGAGGCTGATTATGTTTTTTGCCTGCAGAGCCAGCTCTGCAATCAGTGGACAGAAAGCGATTTCATAATCCAGAAGGGGCAAAATGTCTCTCTTGAACTGCAATAATCATGAGGAGAGTACTTCTCACACCCTAATCACGCATGTACGGGCCTGAGGGGCCAAAGTGGAGAGCACCACTTAGATTATTAGTCAAAGAAGTGGTGATTTCCTCTTAACACCCATGAGGTCACCAGTGACCCATTTAAGGATTAGTGTTAGGGTTACATTTGAATCATGTTTGAACTGATGTTGTTTAGGTTTTGTTTTAGCCTCCTGCTAAAGACAGAAACTTAAAAGATGTTCTCTTTCAAATGAAGTCTGCCAATACAAACCTGGTGCTAGCTGTAAGTTATACTTTTCAAAATACTACTACTGTTGGTTTTCAGGTGAGAATGTAGTGGTTTATATTCAAATCTGATTCATCTAGCTAGAGTCTACTTGAAAATTTGCTTCGATGTTTTTGGAGATGTCTGGCCCCGCTAGCTTCTCACATTAGCGGTTAGATACTATCGACATGACCTGGCAGTCAGCGCACATGACGCCGCGTCAAGAACAGCCTTATTATAGTTTGTACTGAAGCCCTGTTTTTTCTTCCTCTTTGGATTAGGGACGTTATAGAAGCTACTCCACCTCTGTTGTTAGTTGAAGTTTTAGTTGATCTTGTTGGTTCTAGATCAGCAAAGCGTTGGTTCTTTGGCTGAAGAAACTGGCTCGAGATTGGGCGAATTCGATTAGCGTCGGAGTTCTATGAAAAGGGTAGATGTTAAAAGGTTAAACAAGCAGTTTTTCCCCTTCCAGACTGAATATCGAATTTGTAGCTAAACGGGTTAATCTAAGTGAAGACTAATCTACTGTATAATGACAGTCTGTGACTTTCACTTTGATTCCGAGTTATTATTAGATTATGCTTTTTGCAGAATACACTGAAGACTTCATCCGACAGACGCTGTACATCACCACAGCTTTCCAAAAAGTTTTAGAAGAGCCGTGACAATCACTAATTGAAAATGAAACCTGCGCTTCGAGCCTGACCGTCAGCGTCAGTCGATTCAAAGGGCTGCGTTTAACAAAGTGTGAAACGGGGTGGAGAAGATAACGGGCTGAATATTGGCTTGAAAGGAAAGGATGTTTTTGATGGTGAGCCCGAAAGCTGAGAATGGGATGTTTTTTTGGGGGATTTTTTTTTTTTTTTATTGAAACACAGCTATTGGGACAAAGAGAATTTAAAAGAGCAGAATACAACAAAGAGCAGCTTCCTCCCACTTGACCGGTGTGCCACATCTCCCAATCTATCTTCATTTTTCTCTGTTTTATGTTATCATTGTGTGTTTTATCTGAAAAATATAAACGCAATCAACGGTCTATCTTTTAACTGTACAACATTAGCTCAAATTTAGCAATAGAGGAGAGGACTGATGAGTGAAGTGAGCTGCTCTAGGGTTTGGTTACACATGTGGAAATCACAGCGATAAATACAGATTGCCACATTCAGCGCAGTCTGTCCTCATTAGTTTATAGTCTCCGGTTTCAAGAGCCCATCGATGTGTACTTTGGACCTGAATTACTGTGCAGGAGAAACGCACGCATCAGTCTGCGCCCGTCAACAGGTTAATGATCCCCGGACGATGAGGCAGTGACATGTAGATGGCCAATCCACGTCGAAAAGCATGATAGCTGCTTTAAAAGCCTCTTTAGCTTTAACTCATTTGCTTTAATATTGACAGGCCTGCTGGCTAATTTAATTATCCATGCACAATCCAGCAGAAAGGTATTTCTGGTCTGATCGGGGGGAGGGCTGCACAGCCAGACTGTACTCCCAACAAATTTGATTCGACGTTTGGAGTCAAAGCCAAGGCTACATGCAAACTAAATGTGATGATATTATCTCATTTAATATGCACGTCAACATCCCTAAGTATAAGAAAACAGCCTATAGCTTCGTCTGAAATACATCCCATAGGAATAATGTAATAACAGCAAAGGAGGAGACGATATTAAGCACCAAAAGGACCCCTGGAGTCGCTTTAGGAACACTGTGGGATGATTTGAACTTAATTTGCATATGTCCACCTACAGAGAGATTATCTGTAACACTTCAGCAGTTTATTAGTTGTTGGCTTTGTTTGTAGATGAATCACATACACTTTGTAGATAATCAGCTGAACGTCACCGACTCTTTCACCCTTTCACGCACGGATTGTGAGGAAAAATAATCCAGATTTTTTAAAGATTAGTTTTATTATTCAGCTTTGGGCTGAAATTAAAACCCATTTTAAATGCTGAACAAGATGAAATGTTACAAATACTCGGGGAAAGTCTTCAATCTTTCACTGTCGCTATAGTGAGAAATTGATACATACCATATTACTGGTGTGGCTTTGGGACATTATGAACGCATTTACATTAGCTCAATACAAATATGATGGGGTTTTTTTTTCCCCCATTTTTATAAAGAAGGCCAAATAAAACAGCAATAGTTAGTATCTCACACATCCATCAAATCAGACAAAGAGCAAGAAAATAGCAAGAAAACACCAAATAAAAAATAAATAAAACAACAAAGGAACAAATCCTTCTATAGAGAAAGAAAATGAATTGTTTATGCTTCAAGGGTTCTTCAAGTGGATAGATATGTATTAGTCTGCTACATGATTTATTCACATAGAACACTTTAATTTGATATTCCATTTGTTGTCTTCAGGACCGTAGAGTTATGCAGTGCAGTTTTTTTTATTAAATATAAAAAGGGAAACATAAGTTTACAATTATTAAATCTCCAGATCCTCTGGGTTTTTTTTTTTTGTGGTTTTTTTTTTAATATTGTTCCAAATCAGCCGTTACATAATTTAGATTTATTGAGGCAAAAAAAATAAAAAATAAAAATAAATAAAAATAAAAACCCCAACCCATGAATATCATACAAACCTTTAGTTGTCAGACTTACCCAGTGTGTTGAGCTTGTGTCCATCTGGTTCAGCTTGTTCGCGCGTTCGCACCCCTCAACACAAAGCATACCTTCAAGTTTTCCACGCAGAGTGTCTGGGACATGAGAGCACAGTTAACACCGCACGACGCGCGGAGTTTCGGAAGTCCGCCGGTGAAATTGTTAAAAGCGAGACGCGCCCCCATAAAAAAAAAAAAAACAACAACAACAACAACAAAAAAAACACTTGACGCCAAAAGAGGTAGAAATGTTACTCCACGTGAACAGGACTCCGCCAGACCCTGTTCCTCCGTCCGTCGGGGGCGACGTGGCAGATGCGAGCGGAGCAGGTGAGGATGCGTCTCCGGCTCCAGCCACTCTGCTCTGACGGTTCAGGTGCGTCTGGAGCCGCGTTCCGCCGTGCGCTGCTCCGCGCTCTGCCCAACAAAAAAAAAAAAAAAAACCAACAACAAAAAAAAAAAAAAAAACACGGTACGGCTTCAGTACAGTTTCACAGCGTCAGGGGGAGTGTGTGTTATGCATTTCTCTTGACTGGTGAGTGATAAGCAGCCACTCGCTGATTTGTCTTGCTTTGTGAGTCATTTTTTTTTTTTTTTTCCCGTCCATGTGGCATGTTTCTGGGTTGTGTTGAGTCGGAGGATGGACCGACAGCTACGTTATTAACCTATTATACTGATCATTACAATGTGACCCAAGACATCCATCACAGCTGGGTCACATGAGATGCAATGCATCTGCATCTACAAAAAACTTTCAACAGCTATTGATAGTAGCTTATGTTTTACGATTACTATTGTTCTGAAAAATGTCCTTAAAACCGTGGGTCTAGTATGTAAGGCTATATGTTCTGAGCTCGATGCTGTGATGGCAGTAAAAATAGAACATTTCCTTATGCATAAATTCACTCTTTCCGTGATTTAAAGGCCTGTTGTGATTTGGTTTGCAATGGTTTGGCATTTTTAAAAAGTGGCTTCCCAGAAAAAAGGTTTGGGAAACACTGATCTATGCCAGCGGTGTCCTGAACAATGAAGCCAACACAGAAGTGCCGAAGCCTGCAGTTCCTCAAACGGCCACTAGAGACTGTCTCCCAAAACGAGTCAATCTCCAGTTGAAATGCCCACATTTCAATAAATATGTTCACAGCCCCGTGTGAAACATGGTTTTGGTCTCTATAGCTTAATTCATGACAATTGTACAGGGGTGATTTTTGTAAAAGTCACCCATTTAAATTATATTAAGGCTTGAAGTTTAGTATAAATAAGGTCATGGCTGCTGTGAGTGACCGCCGCTGGCTCGAAAGTGAAGCCAACACTAGATCCTGGCTCCAAAAAGTCCCATAGGCTTATATTGAACTACTCTGTAAAAGAAAATACTAAGTTTACTAAGTACTACTAAGGTACTAAGGTGTGCGTGACAGCTCGCTCACCTCATGAATTTGACTTTCAGAGCTTCTCTTTATCTAGTTCCCTCATATTTGCTCCTGACACACAGCTCTTCTGTAGTTGTGGTTAAGTTACACCAAGACCGTCGGAGGATGTGCCTGTTAGCATAACGCAGCTACATGAGGTAATGTTAGTGTTCATTTGGTATTGCACTATATGGTCTGACAGCAAGGGCTAATTAGTGTGTTTATATCTTACATGAAACTAACATGACTGTTATCAAACGCCGCTGCATGTGTTAACATTCATCAAGCAGTTTAAATTACTTGGTGGTGTTTAAAACAAGAGTGTTAGCAAGAGGCAAAACCACGGCTTGAGATCGAAGCCAGGTTGGAAGTATCTTAAAGTCTAGTACACCGATGGCCTCTAGATGCTGGTTTCAGAAAAGCTTGGTTCAAAATTAACTCTAACATGTGTGCCGATGGTTCTTTTGTAAATTATTGCTTATGCAAATGTGTCATGAAATTTACTGTTTTACTGTGTCATGAAGTTAGCATTAACTCACCCATCGCCCCTTCACGATTCCCCAGCTCCACCCAAATATGGTCACTTCTGACTCCAGAAAGGCGGGATGGCAACGACCAACATGCAAACTCGAGGTTTCAAAACAGTAGTCCAAAAACGTGAGTGTTCCCGGCGTGCTCAGTGTCTTCAGTATGTTAGGGGTTGTGGTAGCTTCATGAGTTTCTATGGTTTCATCCCTCTGTTTTCCCCAGCTCTTTTCCAGATGTGGTTGCTTCTTGCTCCAAAAATCCAAGATGGCAACAGCCAAATGCCAAACTCAGGTTTCAAAATGGCAGTTCACGTACCAATGTGTGGTAAACAGTGGGTAAGTGCACTTTTTACAGTCCACGGATCTAAGCTTATGGGTTACAAATGGGTTTGAAATGGGATTTCATTAAGAAATGGACTAGAAATACACTTTACCCACCAGAGTTTCACATTTTTAAAACTAGATGAGACCTGAAGGGCCTGCCTAACACAGTGGAACAAACATAGTCTGTTGATTTTGGCTGAAGTGTCCAATATGCAGGACACGACGTCAGATGAAGACACACCTAGTTGAGCTGATACTGTGGTTGTGGCTTTGCAGAGCAGTGTGAACAGTGGTCTAGTACCAGATGAAAGCCTCTCTCACTCACTGGAGTTCCTCTCCCTCTCCACGTCAGTCTGCATGTCAACACCGGCTCAGCTGAGTGGACTCAAAATGAGACATAGCAGACAGACAATAATTGCAGGAGTCTGATTGATGCTAAAGTAAACAGCGGTGATGGCAGTCGAAGCATCCATTTGCAGAATATCTGGTTTTCTAAATGGCTGCTAACAGCTCAGGGTTAAAACTACACATGCGCTGACATACAAAATGACTCTGGTCAGATTTTAAATAGGAACAGCTTTCGCTGACTAAAAATAAAAACAAGGCCAAGTGACTTGTTTTTAAAAACTACCCTTCAACTACATGTCATGGACTTCAACTTCAATTCATCATTCTGGAGAGTTCGTACACGCAAAACTGACGCAACCTGCTCCAAAGGTGCCTGCGAGCCTGACCTCTGACCTCCCTGTCACGGAGCTGAGAAACAGGAAAAAATAAGCTTTTACTGACTGAATGCATTTTGCACAAAATAAATAAGGCAATCATATATGCTGTATTATTACTGTCCGGAGGGAAATTTGTCTTACAATTAAGGGCATAGTGCAGACACAAACGCAATCAGTTACATGCATCACACAGCACAGGTTCTCATTTCACTTCCTATTACGTGCTTCAGGTAACTTTCAGTTATGTTTTCACATGTTTCATTAAAACCCTGTGGCGTTTACCTGATGGAAACAGATTGAGTCACAGTTAAAATAGTCTTTTGTTTTTGATTTCAGTTTAGTTTTAGTTAATTTTATGAACGCACGAGTAGTTTTAGTTTGAAGAATCGACTAGTTTTTCTTTAGCTGTTATTTACTTTGACTTCTTCTGGCGTTTTGAGGAAACCCATGATTTACAGAGACTGAAAAATGCAGCATGAAAGAATACATTACATCCAATGGGATTAACACAAATTATTTATTTAAAAAGGTCCCATATTGTGCAACAGCCTTTTATTCTTGCGCACCGTGACCTGTGTGCACTCGACCTAAGGCTATTAATGCAAAAAGCTGTATTAATAGCCAATGAAACTGAAATGAAAAAACACTTCATGTGATCACAGTCAAAGTATTCTCTTATAGGACTGTGTATTCTGAATACAGGACATGAGGGACCTGTTTAACTACAGTTTTCTATCCAAGCTGGGATTCTGTATCATGCTCTATATCACATCATGATAGAATAACATCAATGCACTCAATGCCCAGTCCTCAACACCCTGAGTATTCACACAGACCATCTAAGTCAGCTTATAGTCAATATGTACAGCCAAGTATTTCTAAGAACCAGTAGTGGAGAATGATTCCCCAGATCTTCTGGATCAAAAGTAAGTTCTTATTTTTTTTATTGTTTAAATCATTTTAACCTTCAAACTATTGCCAGAAATCTGTATCAATGGGCAACAGCCATGGCTTGAAATTACAGTCAATGCAGAATCTTAAAATTTAATAACACTGACGGCTGCTAGATAGATGCCGGCTCCAAAAAACTGGCTCCAGAACTTCTCTCTAGAAATACTAAGGAAATCCTTAGCTACATGAGCAAAAAATAGCATTAATGATATGGTCTGACAGCTAGAGTGATGTATGTTTATACGTTATATGAAGTAGACATCACTTTTATCAAACACAACTGAATGTGTTAACATTTAGCAAGTAGCTCAAATGACTTGGTGGCATTTAAAACAACATCGTGAACAGTGCGGCTGGTGTTTTCACTAAGTTAGCAGTGGCGTTAGCTTGCCATGTTTCACCCATTCACTCCTCGCTCCTCCCCAACTCCACCTTCTTGTCTAGTACGGTCAATTCTGGCTCCAAAAAACCAAGAGGAGACCACCAAACGCCAAACTCAACACTTCATCATTTACTGTGGTCTCTCTGAAGTCCATAAGATGACGCTGTCGCCAGAAAACGACAATAAAAATACTGGGATACTGCTTTAAATATAATGTAAACACACTGGGAGAACTCCTACATTCTTGAGGAACAGCTGAATTAATGACTTGAGACTCCGATAATGTCTAGTTCACTCTGACCCGCTGGGTCCTGTTGGTCTAAAATGAATGACACCACCTAATGATGTATTTTTAACAGACATTTGTGTGAGTTTACTGAGAAGGATGTGTGGCTGCAGAGTTAAAAGCAGAGCTGAAGTCAACAGACAGCACACTCTAGAATCGGCCTCCTTGGGTTATTAAGATGCCATCAATCCACGATTGTGTTTATAGGGCAGTTAAGTTTGCGCTTTCAAAGTGAAACCTTTGTTGTACTTGATCTACTCTGCTTTACTCTACAGAAGATTCAACAGATCAAAAAAAAGTAGATAACTCTGATGGAGAGAGAACTCATAGTAAGAGCTCCTTTAAATTTGGAGTGAAGTTAATTGGACTTTTTAATGGACTGAGGAAACACACAGTCAGCCAAAAACACAGCCTTCTAGATGTCCCCTCCTGGAAATATGAACTCTGCTAGTCCATTCCTCTCTCTGCTTGCGTCTCTGACTTCAGATGGCGTGTTTGTTCGGTTAATTCTACCTCCCATCACGGTAAAGGATCATCCCGGGCTGCCTTTTTGTCCCGTACTGTAACAGACGATATTAATCTGCCGTGCCTTCCCCTGCATTCATCACATTTGGTCTCTTATACCAGCCAGACTCTGGACTTTGTTCTGGTGAAGTGTTTGTCTTTCAAGGTGGTCTTGGTTCACGCCACTGGATGAAATGAGAATGGAAGTTTGTTGCTGTGTGAAATCATATTTAATTTAACTCTTCTGCGTCAGCTAGCTATTCTGGGGTTTTCATCCATTACACGAACAGCTCGCACCAGTGACGAAAACAAACAGCACAAACACAATGAGTTTACAGCCTGAGAGATAAATAACTTTGAGTTACACTGATACAGCTATTAGCCGCTCTCTACAAGCTTCTGACACTGATGAATTACCACGCTCTAAACATGCTGCATCAGCCATGTGGCTATGTAATAAACTTTGACTTCATCTTCTCCAGCTCTCCCTACCTCGCCTCCCCTTCCTCCCTCCTCTGGGGGATGAAGTGACTGAGCCGTAAGTAACGAGTTTCTAAACCTGTGATTACGGTCGCAACATGTTTCCAGCCTCGTGGCCCTTTTCAGGCCTGACGCTGTACTGAAAGACGCGACGAAGGCCTTGTTTCATCCACACAAAGGAGGTCGATACGGAGTGTTTGCAGTCTGTTAATGATGCCTGTTCCTGTTAATGCGTACAAAAGCAGGCTTTCCTTGGTCTTTGAGCATCATTAGCTGTGTTTTTATTTCAGGGCCACAGAGGGTTGGTCAGGTTGTTTTCATTAAATGCCCTACATGTTTCAGATCACTACTAATCAAAACTTGAAGCTTTTTTGTTTGAAAAGTTGTTCAAAGTATTTTTTTTTTATTATTTTTTAATTATTAATAAGCCTCTCCTTACAGAATTCTTCTACTACTTTGAATTAAATATAATATGTGTAGCTTTGATGTTTGACCCTGAGGATATCGATCCATTTTCTCAACACAATAGGTTTATTTTCAAGGTCAGACCAGCTCTATCTCTTTTCTTCCACAATGTAAATTATGAACCGGCTAATGCCGGGTTCGGCCCTATGATTATGATCTGCAGTCGTAATGAGATGCTCACCTTGTGCGAGATCTCATCACGATCCGAGGTCGACAGAGGGAGCTTCAATATTAATGACACAATCTGTTGATGTGTTTTCAAGACGTCAGCCCGCTGGGATTCGGCTCACATCAAGCGAAGGAGAGACCTGCCGCTGGAAGAAAATGAACGAGCACAAAGCCCAGTGAAGGGCGACTTCTTCAGATGAAGTTTACAGAATTAGAACGGATGTTAAACGTTTACTCAACTGTATGTCGTTTTACCTACACTAAGGAGGTACTGAACTCACCGGTGTCTATTTGTTTGCTTGTCTGTCAGTGGATGTTTTTGTGTAGTTTGACACAAAAACTACAGCGCCAATTTTCATGAAACTTGGTGGAAGGGTAGGGCAAAGGATGAACCCGCTACATTTTGGAGCAGATCCACAAAAAGTAGCAGAGCCTGGATTTTCTTTTTTCTCAAACACTGTGAGATACGGCCTTGGTGGATGTATGTGCTCGCAGAGTGCCTTCTCCTTTGGGTTTTTGTTAGAAAAGTAATTTTAAGATGCACCCGTGGCAGGTAACCTACAATACAATATGTCCAATGAACACAGTTCTTGATACATATAGTTTACCACATTACAATTATACTGGAATTTTATCAATCTTTAAATGAACCCGATTATATCCTCTCTAAACTTTCAACATATTGCCCGTGCTTATTTTGACCTTTTTCAGTGTTTTCAATAATATGACTCAGAAACATGAGAAGAAGTTGAAGGTTAGAATGAAGCCCTGCCCTCACCTGATCACTGTTTTTCTTTGGCCTTGCCTTTTGCTTCATTCTGCCTGCCACGCTCGCCGACGCCGACACACTCTGCTCCGCTCTGCTGCACACCACGCCCCTTCATCACAACAACTCCGGTCACCTGCATTCTCACCTGCACCACATCTACAATCAGGAATGCATAAAAGCTTTCCTGCTCTCGATCATCGTCAATCCCTCATGCAGGAAACCCAGCGTTACCCTGCCGTCCCGTATCACAGTGTCTCGCCTGCTTTTGCGTCCTCCGTGCTGGGTCAGTCATTAAAAGGACATTTATTCTCACCGTATCTGCATTCTGTGTCTGCTTATGGGTTCAGCTCGTACATACTCGTGACAGAAGCAAAGGTCCTCAGCAAGATCCAAACCAGGCATGTTGCATGGCCTCTCGGACATCAGGTGTTATTCTTTAGTCCACAGGTGTCAAACTGCGGTCCTCGAGGGCCACAATCCAGCATGTTTTAGATGGTTCCCTCTTCCAACACACCTGATTCACATGATCAGGATCGTTCTCAGGCTTCTGCAGAGCTTGATGATGAGCTGATC
>JAPQRN010000003.1:14604822-14622223 GCA_037367275.1 Coranthus polyacanthus
GTGTGTTGGAAGAGGGAAACATCTAAAACATGCTGGATTGTGGCCCTCGAGGACCGGAGTTGGACACCCCTGCTTTAGTCTGTATGCACACAAACGAAATAAGCTAACTGCACAATGACAATCTTGGTTTTTACGCTGCCCTTCTTTAATACAATCTTTAACTAAAAACCAGCACAATTTATCAAATACAAACTTTCAGACCATAGCAAGAGACACTAAACACAAATAAACATGCAAAAGGAAATAGGCCTGTTCCGGTACTTTTCACTTTGAACAACGTGGTAAGATAAGCTGCCACATAAAGCTGTAAAATAAATGCCTATACAGAAAGAATAAAAGGCAAATGTCAGCTCGGCTGACTGGCATTTATTCCTGCATCAGCCTCGCAGCCATTTACCTTTCTAACCCTTTAGTGAGGATTATATATTCCTACATTCCTCCCCCGGAATCTTGAAAGGTCTAGATCTCCAACATCCAGTAATCATGAGATAATGAGTCATTATGGTCAAATCCGTTAAGAAAAAAAGGCACTTAAGAGTTGAATAAATTACATAAATGCATTTCATTGTGAGCATTTTCCCCTGTTCTCAGTCCTACGTGACATTCGACTTTGAACAGGAAGCGGGTTCAAGAAGCATCAGTCAAAGTGAGGCTAAAAGGCAGAACAATGAGAGCGAGGCTGTTTCTACAGACATACCGTACATGGTGGTTAATATGCTGTTATTCAGTTACATGAGCATTACATTTTTAAGCATCTCGCATCACTTTTACTGACAAACCCACGACTCTGTAGCTACCCTTAGACCATTTTAGCAGCTTTCAGCTCATTGTTTTGGTTTTCCACCCTGCAACTTAACTGTAACCTAACCTGTACTATATAAATATAAATATCCCTTAAAGACTTCCTTATTTCCCTTAAGATTCAATATGCGGACATGAAGTATGCGGAGTCTGTTTTGTGCTGGGACGTTAGCTAACTCAATTTCTAAGCTAATGACCGCCTCACTTTCCTACGTCCGTGATAACAGCCTGTGCACTGATTTCTGTGTGCAGGACACGGGTTGGTTTAAAGAAAGAAAACACTTCCTCAGTCGTTGAGCGCTTCTCTTTTGCTCCTCTACAGCAGCAACATTAGCTACTCTTAACTTAGAAATGACGTTAGCTAAAAAAAACAGCAGCTCCCAACACGACTCCATCGCAAACTTCACGTTCGCGCAAGCACAAGAAAATATTACGTATTGGATGTTTTAAAATACGGCTTTTTTTTCCCCTACAACATCAAACTCTTGAACGATGAAACGACACTAGTAGCACTTCCTATCCAAGATGCTAGAAGTTTTATTATCTGAACATTCAATCTCACGTAAATGCTGAAACTTCGAGACATGGGTTGTGCAGATTAAAGTTGCAGTGCTTCATAGTTGTTTTTTTTTGGCATCCTTGGGTAAAAAGCCGACAATTTCCTTTCAGTATTTTGTAGTTCAGCTGGTCTCGCATGAAACAAGAATTCAACCAACTTCTGTGGACGCTTTGAAAAGTGTTTTCTCCAATTCCGCAGCGGCGTGAACCAGCGTCACTTCATCTATATTTATATTTAGTCTTTTGATTCGGAGGAGAGAGATGCAGAAGGAAGGCGTGTATTTTGAAATTCTTTCCCGGGAATTTTGGTTCCTGCAGCTTTAAGGATTGGATATGAGGAGAAACAAGTAGCCTGGATAAAACCTTGCCTGAAGCTTTTCATTTTGCATGCTGAAGTGAATTTGTTCAAGCCATAGTCACAAAGTAAGAAATGCTAGCATAGACTATCTATCTTTGTAGGCTACTTAAGAACAGACAAAAGACTGTAACCTTCTCATTAGAGCTGCTCAATTAATCAAATTGCAGTCAGCGTCAGTGTGTGCAGTTATATAAAAAAGGCTACACAAAAGGCTGCAATTTAAAGGTCCAGATTCAGGAGAATGGGTGATATAATTGCAAAAATGGGGGAGAAAAAAATGAAAGGCACTCTGTTGTACGGTGATATTTTGAATTCAGAGTCACTGAGCAGAGAGAGGTACTGTGTAAAACATGCAAAACGTCTGTATGTTTGAATTGAAAAAGAAAATACAAATTTCAAAGCGAGTAATCTGTGCATTTTCCTAGTAGACTCAAACCATCAAATCAGGCCTCCCTAAAAATCAACTGCAATACGTTACGCTCAGAAACGTAGTTCGCTAACATCACCAAATGACCAGCGCAAAAAACAGACTGAAACACAAACTTCACAAAAGCACAAGCAGACCTAACACACCGAACCTTTACGTGTTTGGTGAAGTAACACAGAAGGACGATAAACACAGGCTTACAGTTGGTTTTCAGCTCCTAACATACACTGAAACTGACTTTCATGGAGAGAAAACCTCAGCTCGGCCTCAAAACTCTAAACACTTTTTTCTGCTTTGCACCTAATTTGCAATTCAACACTTTTTCTGCACTCTTTCGCAGCACGCAGCACACGGTTCCCTACATGTGAAACGGGAATCTGACATGAAGTCACTTGTTTGCCATTTCAAAATACAATACCCGTGCCACCTCGCCAAACACCTAATTGCTTAATTGTCAACTCATCAGTCAGTACGTGAGTGCTACGAAAAACCACAGGTGAGAACCTTTTTACAACAATAATGGAAGCCAACAGAGCAGCAAGAGGAAGAGAGGGAAGGAGAGGAGTTATTATGACAAAACTCCACAGAGCGCCACAGAGCAAAGTGATTTTGATTGAGGACAACTGTGTGCAGTTGGTTGCACAAAAAAATCTGGTGTGAAGTGTGTGCCAGTTGGTGTCAAAGTTTGAGTCTGATAAATGCTTGAATGCAGTGCTTCATTTTGCAGGATGTATGAGGTATTTTGCACTTTGGGTGTCTGGTTTTTTTTGTTCATTGTTTTTTGAGAGAATGGGCCTCGTTTTCAAAGTCATTTATTAGCCATTGGGGGGGAAAAGAAAAAAAAAAAAAAACCTTCAAATGTAGACCTACGACACTGATATGCTTGTGGCAGAATTTGGCTCAACGCGTCCCAAATACGACACTTGGAGATAAACAACTGGAAAATGTCGCCCTGATGTCATTGGAAATATATCTCCGTCTACTGCCCGGTTGCCTTCATCGTTTCTGTGAGTTTACCTGAGGTCTATCTGCAGCGATAAGGCTCACTGTGACCAGTGTTCAATTAGTGTTTTCAAAGGTGTGTGTGTGTGCTGTAAATTTCAGATATGTTTCGCGTTTACAACAGAAGTGTTTTCCCAGTGACTGCAAGAGATTTCATCCTCGGGCAAAGTGTCTAATCTAAGAAACAGTGTGTAGTGTTTTGGAAGAAGTGTGGTGCAGAGTTACAAAAGTGTGAATCAGTAAATGTGTTTGTACTTTGTTTAAGACACGCTTACAAAAGTCAAGGTTTTAATGCTTTTGTGGGAGCGTTGACTTTCAGCGTGAAAACAATTGGCACATCACAGATGGCACACGAAAAGAGACACGACATTCAAAACTCGTCTTTGTGGATACACTCTCGTATAAACCAGCTGGACACTGGTGTGTGCATAACGCAAGCGCTGTAACTGGTCGACATGGTTTCCTGCCTTTCCGAGTGGTTGTTTTCTGGATTCAAAGTCTCCGATGCAGTCTGTTGAAACTGAGTAAAGACACAAATCCGCTACTGTGACGAACAAAAATTCTGCTCAGCTGCTCCACCGCTCTTTTACTGGTTCTGTGGAGGCAAACTCATGTTAGTACGGTGAGTTACTGCCAACATTTTAAAAAATATTGGTATTGATGCAAGAATGCTACGTTTTATTTTCACATTAAGTATTCAGTGTAATGCATTATCTTATAGTAAGCTGTCTTTCTGACATGTGCTAGACATACAGAGACTGTAGATGACTGTAGGTCAGATTCGACTGCTGCTGCTGTGACGTGGCCCAGGTTGGACTGGGACGGTTCAGCCTCCGTCGTGACCGGCCACGTGGCAAACACAGTGGACAGACACAGTGTTCAGAATCACATGTGGACACTGCAAACTACTTACTACATCCCGCGCACATAATACATACAGCTTTGAAAATAATGATCTTAATCATGTCCCCCACATCGCATTTTTACCTACATTTCCAAATCTGTATGTCCCTTTTTATTAATGTATGTAAATAGGGAAGTTTGACCCAAACTGCAGCTCAGTTGGTGGAAGTAATGCAGCTTAGACACTAACTGTGCCCCGTTGTTGCATTGCATTGTGGGATGCAGTATATCACACAGCACACTGTCAAGTTTTAGGCAGTGCAGCGTGCATCCTGATGTCTTTGAAATACTGCAGATCTTCAGGTTTGACGCACACTACGTACTACAAATACACTAGTTTTCAGAATCGTCAAGCCAGTAGTAGATGGTATTTTGAACACGGGCCTCGTCTTCAGTGTTCCCTCTCCTCTTCTTCAAACATCCTCCGTCCTCTTCGCCCCCAATTCCAGCCCTTCCTCTCCCTCTTCATTCCGTGTACTTGATCACTTATTGTTTTTTTTGGTTTTTTTTTTTTGCGATTGCTTACACACTCGTTGTGGGTTTTGGCTTGTTATGTCAAAGCTCTGCACACAAGGCACATGAGACACAACACACGGAGAAAAAAAAAAACCATTTCATTTCTATGTCAAAAAGAAACAATACAATCAAAACCTAACCATCCTTTATGAAAATGTCATTTTTGCACCAAAGCGATGCACACAAGCACCATTTGAATTACAATACAGCAGCATCTTTCTTTTTTTTTGTCAATGCAGATTTGGTCAAAACAAAAAAATAGTATTGTCAGGACCCATCTCATTTCCTCCACTTGCCACTTTTCATGCGTGCGAGTGGGTGTCGCCAATTTCACGTTTGCATTTTGAATAGAGGTGTTTGCAGTGATTGCAGCAGATTTCATTCTTCAACAAAGAAGACAGTGAGCGGTGTTGCGCGCGCTGCAGAGTTGCAAACAAAGTGTGAAGCAGAAAATGTGTTTATAGTTGATGTCTTTGTTTAAGGCATGGTTACGAAAAGTTGGGGTTTTTGATGCTTTTGTGCAATTACTCGATATGAGTGTTTAAACATTCAGCACAAGCTATAACATAGCGCACAGCCACTGGTGTTCAATTAGGACACAAGTATTCATAGCTGTGAGAAATAAAAAAAAAGAAAAGTGTGCCATTTAAATGACAGTGTCGTCCCAATGAGCACTTCATTTTGAGGACTGCTTCTTATTCATAAAGAGGTGTGTGTGTGTGTGTGTGTGTAATATGTTGAAAAGGTGTGTAGCGCAGCTGCAAACTGAGAGCCAGCTGAAAAATGTGTGCGTAGCCTTTGTGAAAGGTTTCAGCACAACACTGAGTTTTCAGTGGCTGTCAGGTTTCGATTTTTGTGTGTGAATGTTTGTAAAAACAATAACAGCTTGTGCTGCTGCACCCAGTTGTGATTACAATTTTTGCATTTGCCTGCTTGCTGGAAAGCGAATGGCGCTGTCTAAAGCAAGAACTGTTTCCTAAATTGGACGCTTCGTTCAAGAACGGAGCCTCTCGCAGACACTTTTATTCAAGACGCAAAAACACACACACACACGAGACATGCTGAGACACTAAAGTGGGGTCAGGGTTGGATACGACGCAGAACACAATATTTTGGTGCAGAGCCAGGGATGACTGTGTGATGGACCCTGACGTTCCACTAATAAGTGTAATAGCCCCGTCAGAATAAAAATACCTCATGTAGCCTCCTCAGTCAGAAGAGACTGGTCTGATGGGAAGGAAGTTTTGATCAGAATCAGAAGGGTGGTGGAAACCTGTGGAAATCTTTTCAAGAGGAAAATATTAGCCACACACAAAAAAAAAATGTTTCTGTCTTACTGTGCATGCTTGACCCATGTGAGGGTAACATCAGGCCACATGATGAGTTGGCAGCGACAAATCAAAACGGAGAAAAAAGATTTCAGGACCGCTGAACACGTTGTCACCACTTGGATTAAAGAAAGGGAGAGGCGATATTTTAGGTTCCTGGCAAGACACGGCATCTTTATATCATATCAGTCAAGATGAGCGTATCCAAAACAGGCCGGTTACTTTAGTTTTAATGCAATTGACGGGAATTACTGAGTAGATTATTTTTATGTTGTCGTCTTCCCGACTTCAGTACTGATTTGAACCTAAATGGAAGGAACGATTAACACGCAGAAAAGACGATCCCTTAGTGCACCCACTGGTGCATATCGCACATGACAAACAGGACCCAACAAGACGAAGACGGCGTAAAAGGCATAAGCAGATGGAAACGACGTTAAAGATGCAACAAGATGAAAGTGATGTAAAAGATGTGACAAGACGATACAGACGAGACTTGACTGCAGCGAGGATAGTTCTGTTGCTGACAGTAAAAAGAGACATTGGACTGAAGTTAATGTTTAGAACTGCAGTCCAATAAGTTTACAATATTGTCACAATATTGTTTTTTTATTTTGAGTTAGAATATTTAATGGTCTTTACATTATATTAATATGACGTGAAGCTCGGTACAGAAATGTCCTTCAAAGACCTGTTTTTCACTTTCATAGTCTAACTACATTTCAGAACCTGTACTCTTTCACCTTTGCTGCAGTGAAGAAGTTGTATCAATACTTCTACTTTTACCAGAATCATTTTTTTTTTTTTTACACACGTATCTGCACTTCTACTTGAGTAGAGTATGTGTACTCTTGCCACCGCTGCATTGCAGAAGACGCTTTTGGAGAAAGTAAATAATGTAGTGTCTCCTGGTGAGTTTTCTCTATGAAATCACATCCCATCAGAGGACTGCTCTTTCTCTCTCCTTACTGGCCCCAATCAGGTTGACAAGTGCACCGCTGCTCTTGTGCAATATTGAAGAGATGGTAAAGCAACAGAGGGAAGGAATTCCCACACCAGACACCATCACACAATACTGTGACTTCTTTTTTCTTTATGTCACCGTCTTTTCATCCTCGGATGGACAGATCTTCAGAGAGCCTCGAAAATGAATGGACCGAAGCTGAAAAATGCCACAGACAGAATTCATAGGCTGCCTTAATGCTGCCTACTTAATGATGCCTGAATGTGCATTAGCATACATATACAGTACTGTACACACGTGCGTTACCTTGCACGAGATTTGATTTGCAGAGAAGAATACAGGAATTAGATTTGAGCATGTTTTGATTTGATTTCAACAGAAACAGGCAGCAGAGGGAAATGTCACTCCAACAGGAAACAAAACAACTACACTCTCTGAAGAACAAGGAAACACAGCACTTAGTGCGCACTTTACATCAGCTGTTCTACCCGTACCCGTACGTCTTCGATTTGCAACAGCAACTCAACGATAAAAAAGAACCGGTGTGCAGAATCTGACATGTCTTGTCAAACACTGCACACAAAAGAGGAGACCTGCCAGCGTGAGAGAAGATGTGGCAGTTTGATCTGTGTTTAAACTTCTGACTGCGAGACAACGTGCATCGCTTCAGATTTCACATGCTGGTTTGCTACTCTGACACCGCAAATCCATGTTGTAATAAGACTCGTTTTGAGCTTTGAACTTTCAAATCTAGCCGTGTAACATTGTGCTTTAAAAGGCCAATATCTTGCATCACCGATGGAATGGACTGCCATAAGGTTTTAGAGTTCGAGACGTTGTAATAACTTAATAAACTCCCTTACTTCCCATCAAGGTTATCGATCGAATCACTGCAGAACTAGTGAGGACTGCTGTAGCAGGTGAAGTCAGTGGGGCTTTCCTCCAAAAAGCTGGCTCTGGCTGAACTTTTGTTGCGCATACGTGCAACGTGATCATCATATCTACTAATTAGCTTCCAGTTGTCGATTTGCGATTTGTACATATATGATCTGGAGACCCCCCGATGCTTTAGTGAGTGAAAGTCAAAATTACGGATATCTCGTTGTCTCATGGAGGAATGTGTGTGACTCCTCTGAGACAGTCAGAGTATCTGTGTTCGATGCCCTTCGGCTTCAGTGCCACACACAATCAGCGGCGTGGGGTGGATTCATGGGATGGCACTGCCTGCCACATTTGTTACTCCTGTCACCAGCAGCAGGAGACATCTCATAAATGGAGTGGGCTGTGAATGTCAGACCACATCCGTCTTGTCATACAGCAACATTCAGGTCTGCCTCCCCACCGACGCCACCGCCTCATCAGTAGTGGATGACAGTGACAGGAGGTCAGGGCCCGCACGGGATACAGCTCAGCGACTAGTGAGAAGTGATAAGAAAACCAAATCAGCTATCGTTTTTCTTTTTAGATTCACTGATTCCGCAAAGCAGCTTTTCGCTATCAGGCTAATCCAGGAACTGCGCTTTTTTTTTTTTTTTTTTTTGTCTTTTCCTGCAGAAATTAACTAACACCGAGGCTGACTTGTATTGCTGGAGATTCTGCTGCACTAAATTCACCTCCTGATTAATTACCCCTGGTCTGCACTTCCTATCTTTGGCTGAGACATGAGGGGGCGCACCATATGGCTCCCACTGAAGCCTGGGGCCACCGGCTTTATGAGGACTGTAAATCAACGTGACATACAGTACATACGTACTTTTCTACTAATTCGCAACGTTAGCATCACTTCTGTTTTTTTTTTTTTTACGGCAGAAGATGGAAGATGAATAGTTCTGGAGGTGCACCTGCTGCAGCTTCTCTGTCCATCACTGACGGTGCAGATGTCATGATTCCCTCTGTTATTAAAGTTGGCATCCGAGAACATGAAAAATGATGATTAGTGATATATATTGCCTTTAATCTGATTACTTCATCAAATATGAACCGTCTAATCAAATCATAATGAAACTGATCCAAAAACTATAATTACGAGCAATTATAGCCTAATTAAAACTCTGAGGTTGCAAGTAATTGTTTCAGACCAAGTTTATCATCAAAAGGAAAAACGTTTTCAGGCCCTATTATCTTCTATTAAAATTTCACCTTTGCACCGCCTGTAATTTCGTCTGAACAACCAGTTTTGCTGTCAGAATAATAACACATAAGAAGAAAATCTGAGCACGAGGGTTTCTTTATTAGGCTTCCAACAGCATTAGCGATCAGCCCCTAATAACGGTTCAGTTCTCCCTTTTCTTTCTTGCTTGTGAACAAGATCATAACCTGGATGTTTTGAACTTCAGGATGGGAAAAGGAAAGCAAAGCAATATCACACACGTGCCTGAACATAATTGGAACACGTATGACCCGGCAATGCTGCAGATCTCCCCGATACAGATCCAGGCTCTAAAGGTCACCTGGAAGAGGCTAAAAAAAAAAAAAAAAAAGCCTGCGAGTCGGTGATCCTGAGCTGAGCCTGGTATCCTACAGATAGAGCTGGACAGATGATACACCTGGATACATCGCAACACTGTCAAGCAACCGCGTCGTCCACATCCACGGCTACGTTTCACTGCCACATACAACACACTCACTATCAATAAACCCACAGAAATACAGGAGCTCCAGGACGAGCTTCCCCTTTTTTTTTCTCAACGTGATGTTGAGAATGATTTCTCTCAAAACAACTCTTATTGTATCTTTGAGCACACGTCTCTGTTTGAATAGTCGAGATGAAGCATGTACTTCTTGCTGTTGCCATTGTTTTGTTTTTTTTTTTCCCTGCGCCTCCTACGTCCTGCTCTGTAAAATGTGTTTATTTGGGTATTAACCATCATCTTCAACTCCATCTGTTGCGGAAAATGTCATCTTTTCAGAAATCCTGTTGAAGAGAGCTCTGAACTCAGGAAAATTCATACAAAAGAAGAGCTTTGTCAGCATAGGATTAAATGATGGCTGCAGCTGTCAGTGCATTTCCACCTGCCAACAGAACCTTGACTTCAATTATAAACAGTTGGCATAATCCCGTATAATTATGACAGTCACATATGTTGAGAAAAAGCTATTTGACATAATGATATTCCTAAGATGCATATTTTTGCTCTACAAGAAGCTCAGTTTGGTGGTGTTGGTGAAAATCCCGATACTTAAATACAGTTGCACAGATCTAATAGTCTGCCACTATAATATATAACCTAATCTAAAAGATTCTGATGTTTTCAGCAAAGAGAGCTGTAAAAATCAACTGTATGGCAATGTACAAAAATACCCTGGGTATTAGTGAGCGCTGTATTTCTGGAGGAACGGAAATTAGCTGAGGTGTAGGATTTTGATTAATATTCTCACTCACTAATGGCTCAGAGGCGGAGAGGCGCTGGCCGATAAGAGCTAGACAACCCCGTGAGAGGCGGATCGTCTCAGTGCATGGAGAAACATTCATTTGTTTGGTAACAATACTGCAATATAATTCATTAATTAACAGAGCACTGATAGAATTTAGGGTAGTATAGTGTGATATATGCACGAAGCACTGGCAGGAGAGATTAATGTGAAGACTAAAAGCAGGGGAAGTGGCTCCAAAATAAACAAAAAAAATATGTAAATATGCTTTATAAAAGCTAGTATAGTGTTAGCTCCTGCTTTCAGTATTTTATTTATGCTAGTTAAAGTCCCAGTGAAACAGCTAGCGGAGTGCTATTTGCTTTTGCATATTTACGTGTCCTGTCAAAACTGGAATCCAGGGAGGCCGACCCCTTCCTGAAAAGCCCAGTCTACTCTGATTGGCCAGCTCCGCCCGCGGAGCAGCGACCCGTAACGACCACGGATGTATAAGAAGAGCTGGATTCAAGGTGCCAACAATGGCACCCGTTGTTTTCAATGATGCTTAAGCCAAAAAACGTCTTGGCTTCCGTGTTATTATTATGCAGCCCATTGCACATGTGGACTGTTGGTGTTAACAAATGCCTTTTTAAAGACACCAGCCTCGAAATTCATCCATTTACTGGCATATTTCATGTCGTAGAACAGAACGGGACAATCTCCGAGGCTTGTGTTAAGCACAGACTTCATCTAACCAAAAAGCCATTAAAACCCCGCGACTTCAAGACAGGGGCTGGAAGTGCAAAATGCAAACTCATTTCCAGGTTTTAAGACTCAAATCTGCAGCATTCTATAACTTCAGGATGAGAGTGAACGATAACATGTTTTTTTAAATAAATGAACTAGTTCTTTAAAGCGTCAGACCATTAAAAAAGCCTATAAGCAGAGCACAATATGACACCATTTTGAAATTGTCAGCTGCCACATGTTTGACCTGGCCTAGTTATCGGCAACTCTAATTTATGTACTTAAATAAATACTGCCACTCCTTTATTTCTGGAACCTATTAAAATGAAACTTTATTGGCCTGTTTATTTAAAAAAGTGAGCGCTGGTCTGAAAGTCTGTTTCTGTCCGAAAGTTATTTTAAGACACATATGTTATTCCAAACATGCCCTTAAGTGGACAAATCACACGTCTAACTTGATTTATCATGTTTCATTATGCAGCTTTGAGCACAGACAGTTATCTATCTTTCTAGCTTGCGCTGGAGGTGATTGATTATCACGCTTGAAGAACCAGTGGAAGGAGTTTCTAGCAAACGCATTTCGAGGATTTTGAATGATTACATGGTTGAGAACATACGTATGATGCAGTATACGTACTAGTAATTACAATAAAGGCCGCCGACGCCTCGACGGTGTATCCTGGAACCAGCAGTAACCAGGGATGGGATATACCACGTTGTTGGTCATTTAAAAAAAATAAAATAAATGATGCTCTAATACCAAGTTCATGACAAAGTTTATGTCATTTATTTTCATGATAAGTCACCCTTATTTAACAGATTGAAGCAATAACTGAGGATGCTGGGTCCTGTAATGGCTCGGGAAAATCAGAGCAATCAGTCGCTTTCATTCACGTATTAATGGAAGCCCCTTCTACCTCCCCCTGCTGCCCTACATACTGCACTCCAACAGATGCTTCATGCCTGCCCTCTGGTAATGCAAGATGCGAAGGGTTTGGGGAAACCTTTGATCTGACTGCTGTCATTTTCTTCAACTTGTCCCACCTTTAGAGATGCACATGAAAATGCACAAAAAAAAAAAAACAAGTGCTGCACTGAGTCAAAAGCAACAAAGTGGATAAAATAATGACGCGGATATGTGTAGGAAAATCAGGCGCTCGTGAAGGACAGGACTGGATCGGAAAAAAAAAAAGGCAGAAAGAATGTCACAAATGACTAATAGCAGGTATCCCAAAAAATGTACAGCGTAGAGAAAGACCGTCAGAAAAAGGACAAGACAAGACAATCCTTTATTACCTCATGGATACGCCAACGCGTTTCAGATCTGAAGAGTCTTCATCGGGGCATGAAAATACAGATAGATTTTTAGTTTAATACAGTTTTATTTTGGGCAGGGGTTTATTTTATATTACAATACTGTAAAAACAGCTATGGTTAAAATCACTTGCTAGATAACAGCAACCATTTAATTCAAATTTTAGATACTTAAGATGACTGAGGATAATTATCATGGCGACGCTGCTGATAGTACAATGAAAATCATTATGAGCCTGTTTTAACCCTCCCGAGAAGGTGTTTACAGTATGTTAGCATAATTTGTCGAAACAAAACAAAGCAAAAACAAAGTTGTAACAAGTAATAGTTTTTTCCTAGAAACTGTCTAATCTATATAAAAAAATGTTAAAAAAAAAAAAAAAACCACCACAAAATGCAGACTAGATGTGATGTGGCCAACACGTTGTGTCTGACACCTGTGTCGAGGTGGGATCCATCTGAAGGTCAACTAAATGTCTCAAACACCCCCAGGGTTCCTCTTTTCTGTGACCGAAAAAATGGACATCATTCATCAGAACTAGTGCTCCCTTTGGACCTCCTCTCTCTTAAGCTCAGCCCAAAGCAGAACCACTGCGACCGCAGGTACGAATACAGATCTGACCTCGAGTGCCAATCAGACCCAAGCTTCTCATTGGCCCTATAGCTTATCATTCACGACCACGACACAGCAAATCCAAGAAGACAACAGAGGCAGAAAATCATTGAGTGACACCTGAAGGCATTCTTGTCTCCGGTGGGAACAGCTGTCACTCACCGGTGAAGGAAGCATTGCTTTTGTTGTCCACGCCGGGGACAGATGAGGCGATACAGATGAGTCTTGATCGATTTTTCAGAGATCTTACCGCATCTTAATCCCTGAAGATTTTGTAGCGTCAGTATTTTGTTGCAAAATCTATGTATTTTAATTTAATCAGTGCAACAGCAGATTTACTCAAGGAGGTGAAAGAAATCTGTCTAAACCATTCGCATCAAATTTAACTTTTGTCAACCTGGTCGACTGACTAATATGCTATTTACATAAGGTGTGGCTAGCCGCAGAAAGGATCAAAAAGAACACAGGCACACAGGCAGTCTGAGAGATTTAGGATGCGGAAAGAAAGAGGCAAGA
The DNA here is from genome assembly GCA_037367275.1 of Coranthus polyacanthus. Lineage (NCBI taxonomy): Eukaryota > Metazoa > Chordata > Actinopteri > Kurtiformes > Apogonidae > Coranthus > Coranthus polyacanthus. The sequence goes on from JAPQRN010000003.1 coordinate 14,618,221, forward strand.
GTTTCACTGCTTCAAAAGAAAGGGGGGTTAAAGGTCAGTTAAGGTGCAGCACAAACAGGGCTTTCTCAGGCTGATGAGACGAAAAGGGAAGCAACACTATATATACCACATGAACAAGTAAAATGTTACAGTCACAGAGACACTGAGTCAACTTTGTCATTATTTAAGGATACTAACTCATTAACTGACTTACACGATCTTGTTTTACATCACAGCGGCAGAAATGGGCTTCCACAATTTTGTGCAGACAAACTTTGCCACCATGACCAAGACTTCAGCAAATGACCGACTACCACTGGCACGTTTCTGGGTAGTGTCAGCTCTTAGCTTGCAGGCTACAGTATTCACAGACCAAACTAGCAAAAATTGCAAGCGCCGGCTGTTTTGCGAGAGAAAGACAGGTCGCCATCATGACCAGGGCTTTAGCAAATCATGTCAATTACAACTAAACAAACTGCTGAACACCATGAACATGATGCCATTTAAAACTAAAATGCCAGGTGAACCTTTGGTCAAATTACTCCCTCAGCGACAATTAAATAATATCATTGCGGACGTTGTGGTGTTTTACATTTCTATGCAGTTTCCTGTAATGGTGACAGCTTCCCAGATGTCATATTAATTCCAAGCATGCTCCACTTTCCCCACGGTGACACCATAAAAATGTTTGTACGGCGATAAAAACACTTTGCTCCAGGCTGGAAAACATTATTGTGGCTTTTCTGAGTTGTTGGGCGATTTAACGAGAGCAAAATGCATTAAAGCTTAAAAGAAACAGAAGACGCATGGGCCGCCGTGTGCTGGTACGTGACTTCTTCATAACACACTTGATTGAGGGTTGATTTGACTCCACTCTAACTCTGTGCGACGGTAAATCAGTTTTCTATCATACTGAGAAGAAAGGACACAAACAGGACAAATGTGCACAGACTAGGACAATCTCGTCTATAAACGGAGCCGCTGTTTGCAGACAGAAGGCTATAAGACTATCATCACTGAAGATTTCTTTTGAAATATGGAACTGAACCACTGCTGACCGCTATACTCCTGCGAATGTGAGAAAAAAAAAAAAAAAAGACCCTTTATATGTGCCCTCATCACAGACCATCTCTACCTTTTATTGCTGTTTGCTTTGGCTTTTAAGGCAGCTGTTCTGGGGAAACAAATCACACCATGTGCCATAACAGAGCTGCCAGAGTCGTGCTTTTAATAGACTTTATGGCTGTGATTTATCCCGAAGTTTCCTGTGTAATCAACATCTCACCTGACGACCCATTACTCTGGCTGAATGACGACAGGATGAAGTAATATCACATATGTCTGTCCTTCCATGAGTTTTACACCAGTCGCATAACTACATTTGATTTGGTTCAGATTTGGAACACTGAATTTTATTTAGCTCACGGATAAGACAGTTGAGATGGAAATGCCAGGCTTTTACTGTGCAGAAATGATCATTGTTGGCTTCTTTTCCCCCTTCGAGCTTCTAAAATTGCAAACTGATGACTTGTGCGGTCTCCAATAATGAGACAGCTTGTCTCGTTGTAATAACATGGAGAAAATATTTCCTACATGTTTCAACCCAGCTGGCAAGATGTAATGAGGAATAATGGGTCTGGTATGGTTTTAATGACACAGAACCTATAGGACGTAGAATATCCTGCAGTCCCACAGAACCATAAATATGATTAGAACACTAAAACCCAGCATTGTACAAGAAAAGGGCAGCAAAAGGCTAATGGATTTTTATTTTTAGTGTGATTTGATATTTCTATCCATGGAATTCATGCGTATCCTTTAAAGGTTCAATATGTAAGACTTGCATGTGCTCATTTGCTTACATGAAGTTGGTGTTGGAGTCTGTTTTGACCTGGAGAGCTGGATGTTTGTTGAAGTTCGCTAACTCCATTTCTAAGCTACTGTGGCACACTGTTGATGCTGTAGAGCAGGGGTTCCCAACCCCCGGGCCCCGGACTGGTACTGGGCCGTGGGAGGGGCCGAACCAGGCTGCGAAAACCCATTGGAAATTGTTCTGGTCTCATTTGCTTTATTTGGACCCTCTAATAAGTGATCTCGTCTATCTTTAAATTATCGCTATGTTAATAAGATCTCAGGTCAAACAGGAGGCTTTGACATCTGCTGTATTGAGCTTCGACTGACAGGTGTGATTGACAGCTCACTCGTCTGCCGAGTTGGACTTTCAGTGTTTCTGTTTATTTAATAAAACACATTCCTTTCCCCGTCTGACAGCTCCACTGTAGTTGTGGTTAATAGGTTCCACTAGCGTTTAGCATTAACTCACCCTTTTGTCCAAATATGGTCACTTCTGGCTCCAAAAAGCCAACATGGCACCGGGCCAAATTGCAAATTACTGGCTTCAAAATGGCATTTCAGAAACCAATGGGTGACGTTAGGGTTCCTCCATCAAGTAATTATACAGAGTCTATGATTCTAACACAAAGTTAACATACACGAACATGTGCAAATCTTACATATTGAACCTTTAAGATATAAAAAAAGGGACTATCAATTGTGTTACTTATAAACAACATATTTTATTTAAGGAAATTATCTTTTCTCTTAGGGTCAAGTAGGAAATAGACTTTACAAATACTATACATGTCAGCTGTTTGATTGATGTTCATGACAAAACAACCAATAATACAAAGCAAAAAAAAGGGATGACTCAAAAAGAGGAAAATCTTCAAATTCTTCTGTGCATTGTATGGGAAAGGCAGCTAAGGGTAAAATGTAGGGGGACAGAAATCCAAACAGACACCTGCACTATTGCCTTGTGACAGTTCATTATTGTTACAAATGCATAGGAAGCAAACAGCTTTGAATAAGAGAGAGAGAGTGAAAAAAAACACATTTACTACAATGAGCCTGACGGCAGATGGTACACAAACTGACTATAAAATGTGAGTGATGGTAATAGTTAACCTTCAGTACCCAGAAAACCTGTGTGATGTCAGTAAAGTGCACAGCAGTACAGCCGTATTAGTACAGCCATATTTACCCAACAGCCAGATCTAAGACTTTAAGAGGGACGAACTGCTGCTTAAGCATATGAGCAGACATGAAAAAAAGAGTGTTTAATTCAGCAAACATTTCAACTTTTAGTAGGCGTTTAAAAAAAAAAAAAAAGGTATTCGTATACTCTTTAAGCATCTTGCCTAATGCAGCTTTAAAAGGGCACTTCATAGGAATTACAAGACATCCTCTCATTATACTTTAGAGATATCTATCCATGCACCTACTGCAGTTCTGTTGGTCTGGGTTTTGAAATAAACAATATTTTCACCTCCATCAAATACAATGGAGGTGAACTCGGTTTCATTTTTGTGCTCTTAGCATTAGGAATATATAAAATTCTATTATAAGTAATAGTCCCCATGGAAGCTAGGACATTTTTTTTATCCACAGCTGCAAAGGGGACAAACTGAGCAATAATGCAGATAGAGCATGATAAAAAAAAAAAAAAAGAGCCGCCGATGCAACTTAACCAAACGTTTGGAGATACGGATTTGTTTTGCTAGAAGTGGCTAATGTAGCGTCAAGCCAGTAAAAAAAAAAAAAAAAGTTAAAGGTTCAATATGTAAGATTCGTGCACGCTCGTACGTTGGTGTTGGAGTCTGCTCTGTGCTTCGGAATCTGTCATTCGTTGATGTTAGCCAAGTCCATTTGTAAGCTAACGGTAGATAGTGTTGCACACAGCACATACAGTACATGGAGTTCTCCGCACAGAACTCTACATAGAATATGCATGCTGTTTACTTGGATGAAGGCAACTGAGACAGCCGCTGGCTTAGAAATGGAGTTCGATAACATCAGCAAATTACTGTCTCTCAGCACAAAACTTATATATTGAACCTTTAAGAGGAGATTAGTAGCTGGCTACAAAGGTCTTTTAATCCCACCTCTTTCCAACTTTCCATCTCCACATTTTTTATATTTTCTTCAGCTACAACTGCAGTACCTCTTGGTGCAGCTCCAGAGGGAG
>JAPQRN010000003.1:14622233-14646027 GCA_037367275.1 Coranthus polyacanthus
GCACCAAGTCTATAAAACCTTTTTTTTTTTCATGTTCTGCATTCAGTATAACTGTGAACAGACTGATCAGTATCAATGTTTTTAGCTGTATTGAACACAGTGCAAAGTCAATCACATTCAGCTGTATTTTAGTCAGAAGTCTTGCGGACAGGATCTCACTACCTAGACAACAAAAACTCTATGTATAATAGATGCCAAAAAAGAGAGTAAAAAAAAAGTTGTTTGTTGTAACTTGGAAGTATTGCCCTTCAAAAGAACAGGATTTGGCAAATTCTTGGCCACAGCATTCAGAGCCAGCGAGGGTGTGGCTTAGCTTTCTAACTTCATGATACCAAATCAAATCTGGAGAACGCAGCAGAGGTCGGCTAACTCTCGTTTCCAAATGAAAAAGAATATCTCCTGGTTGTAAAGTTGAGTTCAGGTTAAGCTGATAGTGCACTGAAGATCCAAGTATCATTACAAAACGGAGACACTTACCTTAACATTATGTTATCAAATATTACAAACACTTTGAGGAGGAAGAAACATGAAACACATTCAAATGTCTAGAATTGCTGGTTGCATTTATGACACCAAAAAACTGCCAAAAGAAAAATAAAAGTGGAAGTTGAGAGTAAAATATTTAGCTGCACACCTTGGCAAACCTATTCCAAACTCTTTGGCATGTACGACCAGCAATTTATGGTTTATCAGTTCATTTCTCTTTATTTATTCATCAATATAAAAATCGAGTAGGAAAAAAGTAAAACAAAAAAGTATCAAATTTTATGTCCCCTACAGTTTATCTCACAATAAAATGCTAACATCAAAGTTTTTTTTCCCCAAAAAGGCTTTATATCAATGCTACAAAAAAGAAAAAAAAAATCTAAGCTTTTATTTACACAGCATCATGTCATTTCTGTACAGGACATTCATTTTTATTACAGCACACATTCATGGCTCACACATCCTAAGTACACACAGATTCCGTGGTGACTAATCTTTGTTGTCCTTTTCCCGCGACTGAGTTTCAACGTTACATAAAGTCATTGAGCTCTGCCTCCAAAGCGGCCGCCATCTCGTCTGCTTCCGAGCTGCTGCCTTCCTCTTCCTCATTAGAGTCTTTGGAGGACTCGCCATCAGACTCTTCCACCTCCTCTTTGTCCTCCACCTCGTCATCCTCTTCTGCCTTGGCTTCATCGTGCTTACGTTTGTGGCCTCTATAGAAAAGAGAAAGGGTGATTTAGAAAGCGAACTGTAAACCTTTAATGTGAGACTTCTCTGCTTCACTGTTGTCTAGAATGGGAATTACATTATGCATTTTACATGGGAGTGGAGGCATTATATTTTAATACAATAACAATGACAACTTTTTCTTGAAAGATTGAGAACTCAGAAACGCCTGGGGTGCTTTTTTGGAGGCATTTTAGGTCTTTAATTGACAGAGATAGTGAAGAGAAGCAGGACATATAAGGAATGGCATGGCTACGAATGAAAAACGAAAAACCCAATTTCCAAATTTTGCTCCTGGTGGTGTGTGTCTGTGTTCAGACAGAGCATAAAACCAATTTTAGATGTGGGATGCCAAAGTCAATGGAAATGCAAATAGATGCAAATCTTGTCCACATGAAAATGTGTCAGGGAGTGACAACGGGAAAACCTCGGAATCAACGCTGGGATTTTTCAAAGTGACCCATAGTCTGTATAAAAGTGAACGTGGCCGGTGTGACGTCACCCGTTGGTTTGTGGACTGCTGTTTTAAAGCCTCCAGTTTGGCATTCGGCTATGGTCATTTTGGTTTATTAGAGCCAGAAATTACAATATTTGGACAAGAAGGTGGAGCTGGGGAAGAACGAGGAGTGAAACCACTGAGCTAACCTTAATGTTAACTTACTGAAAACTATGCTAAACCACCAATTAATTTGAGCTACATGATAAATGTTAATACATACAGTTGTGTTTGATAACAGTAATGCCAACTTTGCGTAATGTATAAACACGCTAAACACGCCAGCTGGCTAATCAGACAGACCACAATCCGATATCAATTAATAGTAACATTAGCTAATATAGCTAAGTTATGCTAACAGTCCAGGTATTATAATTAAGTACTGGTAAAGTTCATGAAACATTTTACGATCTAGAGGTGTTTGTTAAGAAAAAAATGTTTTATTCAATAAACAGAAGCTCCGGACTCAGCAGGTGAGTGAGGTGTCAATCAAAGACCACCTGTCACTCACTTTAAGCCTTGATACATTTTAAACGGATGAGTTATAAGAAAATTCACTTCCTGTGCAGTTGTCATGAACTGGGAGATTAGCCCAGGCAACGTACCAGGTTGTGAACAGGTTTATATATTTAAGTTGGACGTTTTAACATGAGGGTATATGAGGACTGACTCGCTTTTAGAGCCAGCCTCAAGTGACCATTCAGGATTTTGGCTTCTATACATAGGCCTCATTTGTTGGAAGTTGCTGCTTGGAGTTATCAGACACGATCGCATCGACATGATGGGAGATTAACATTGCTATATTCCGTCTACAAAAGTAATGCAAGCTCTTTTCAAGGAGGGCCACTTCAACTGGCTGCCTGGGGCAAATACTCACAGATTGCAAAAAAATTTAAAAGAGCACTGCAGCAACCATAAAAACATGTGCTTCTGTCCTCTGAACAGTTTCAGATGAATAAGCAGATATTTGGTTAATTGCTTCTGGATTATGACTGATTCGACCGCGGTTCATAAAGCCAAGTTCTAAAAGTTGTTTAAGTGTTCTTGTAGAGGTGAATCACGTCATCATCTTCGATTTGCAGATTTGTCCTGTGCATTTCTGAATTCATTCTCAAGTGGGGCTTTATCTGATTTAAATATTGTAGCAAAATTGAGGTATCCAGAAGCAGTCAACAAACTGCAGCCTAAATAATGTATACAAAATGAATGCAATACAACATTCTCCACAGTTAAACAAAGAAAACACTTGTAAAGAAAGGAAATAATTTTCTGTACTGCATGTTCGCACAGCATGCCCCCTTGAGAATCACACTAAGCCATTAACAAGGGTTTGTTCTCCATGCAGAATGTACCCACTGATGAGCTGAACATCCCCCAAGCTAACAGCATTCGCAAAAGACGCAAAAGAAGAAGCAGCTAAGAGGTGTAAATCCCTGCCTATGTTTGAGAATGAAACATAACTGTGTTGATGAGGGACTCAGTTCAACTGGGAAACCAGTATAAACATGGAGCAAATACGAATCAGAAAACAGAGCCAACAAATGTGCTTGTTAGCAAGCAAATAGGACAGGCTAAGAAGAGAATACCTCTGGGAAAAGGAGTCACTTGGAAAAAAGGAAAGAGGAGTCCCAAGATGCACTCAAGATCCAAATCACACTTGAGATTGTCACATCAAAAAAAGAAAATGTGCCATTTAAGTAAAAGTGAAAGTGAAGAGAGAGGATTGATGCTTCTGCCTTAAGTACAGAGCTGGACACAACACGTAGTTCCTAACCTTTCCTAAACAAAGGTTGTCATTGTGTCTGGTTAAGTTTAAGAAATGTTGTGATCAAGCTAAATGATCAGCTGTGCTAAGCTAGTCTAAACTCGCTATATAAATATCTAATGGTGCTGGTGTCCAAACCGCTTTGATTTAGAATACTTCTGGCCCTTTGTAAACACATACAAGTACAATATAAGAAAACTAGGCTTTGGTTTGGCCCTAGCAACTGAAATGTATTCATATTTTAGATGTTAACACCAGAGAAACATTTTTGATCCAAGGTGATCAATATACCTGTTACTTCTAACAGGGAACTCAAGAGGACTTGAGAGAGAGAAAGAGAGAGAAAAGAAAAGCATGCAGTCCAAAAGAATTCTTTGATATGGCTGTTAACATGCCATCCCTCTTTAGCTTCCTCTCCAGCTTCACCATGACACCCTGTGCAGAGGGGCTTATTAGCATGATGCTAATGAGGTGTGTAGGGGTTTTGTATGGTTATTGCGGAGGTCTGACACCGACTCTGCCGAGAGGGCCCCTCTCATTAGACCACACCGCAGTCAGACAGCTTCACTAACCTCCCATACCAGCAGGGCTCTCTGGTTGTGTGTTCATTAAAGGTCAGATGTCGGATAATATCAGCAGAGGTGCTCAGTGACATGACAGTTACAGGCGACCTCTGCAGACTCTGCGGTGTTGGCGTGGGAGGGATTATAGCTTGTGCTGCACCGCTCTGACCATCCAAACTGACAAGAAGTTTAATTTTCAATGCCATGAGATCAACACTCAGCGGTCAGAGGGTAATGTGGGTCTGAGCTGCAGTGGCTAAAGATGAGGCGAGCAATTAATGATTATGTATTTGCAGACAATGTGAGAAAATGAGGCAATTCCCTTATGTAGCACCGTCACTGATTCAGTTTCTGTGGGTTGGTGACAGAAAATGATTCATTGCAGTTGAGCGTGTGTGCATACATAAAGAGTATGAGTGAAAGCTTGGCGTGTTTTTACACCCTGGGGGACCCACCATCCCTTTCCCATTTCCAAATATTAACAGTGGAGACAGTGGGGGGGTGTTTGGAGATGAGTTCCTCCATTGCCTTCTGCTTTGCATCATTACATCCAATCTAAATCCTCGTCTATTAATCCTACCACCCACAGATACACACACTCCAGACACTCCCACCACACTTACACACTTATGTCGACTCCAAGACGGGCTTGGAAATCCACTTTTATTAGATTTTTTTCCTTCTTTTACATGCTAGTAAACTACACTGCATTTTAGGTATTTTTTAGCTAAACACTAGAATGTTTTTGTCTTGTCCTCTGATTTTATGATTTTTTAGCAGGAACGTTGTTTACATAAGAAATAGTTGAAATAGCTTGGTTTGATGTACATCATGTCTTGTGAACCAGCAGGGCCTTCATTCAAGGTGAATCTTCTGCTAAGCTAATTGAGGTACTGAGAGGCAGCCAAGAAGTATGATTGTGTCAGATTGTTTTCAGTGAGAAGACTGTGGCAATGGCAAACCCACGACTGAGGTCATGTCTTGTGCATTAAATGACGAGTGCATTTTAGAGCATTTTCAAATCCTGTGCGGGAGAAGTGCACTCCGCCACCTTTTGTTTTTACCAAATTTGAAGACATTCCTTCAAAATGTTCTTAAGATATCTCGTTCAAGAAAGTGGCCCTCACCTTTGTGATACAAAATGTCATCACGTCATCATTTTATCCTGTTACACATTTGTATGAAATGTGGTCATATTCAGCAGATGAATTCTTGAGTCATGGCCAACCTTTGTCCAATGGATTCTAATAAATTCATCTTTGAGTCCTCCAAGCATTACTGACACATCCTATTCATGAAACTGGTATGGACATACCTGTACATATAGAAATAAGTACCAATGCATGCTCAACCTGAAAACACGCCATGGCCTTTTCTGTGCATAGAAAAACCCCTATTTAGTCTCCTACACAGTGGACCAACAGTCCAAAATATTCACTTAATCTCTGTTAGGCAAAAGAAGAACCAAAAAAGACAAATTGTCACATGAAAAACTGTTAAATTATCAAAATAATAGCCCACTATTTTTGTTTTTAACAAATTGATATTGTTATTGCAGTTCGAAGGAGAATGCAGAGAACTGCACGATAATTACTAAGCGGCAATGGAAATTCTGTTTGAAACAAATCACAAACAACAACAAAAACATATGAACTCTGGACTGTAACCGTCACACATGTCCAGAGGCTTTAGGGGCTCTCATCAGAGACTAATACTCCATCCCTCTGGTCATACTCCAGGTCTTTGTTCTATTGTTTTCAGTGGCACCGCTGGAAAACGTCAGTGCTGTTCACAAACCAATTAGGGAAAGATTAAACTGCAATGGGTCTCTATCATTTGAGACAAAATTAGTGAAAGCTGTGACTTCCAGAGTCCTCACTGATTGAAGACTAGTTCATTATCGTCCTTCATATATTTGACAGAGTGTTAGAATAATTAGGTTCATTCACTGGTTAGTAAAGTGACACTGGACTTATTAAGCAACACAAGTCTCCAAAGAAGTCCAGGTGAAGACTACTAATTATAAGCTTTAAACATGACACATGGATGTGAGGAGGAGGGGATCATTTGGCTTTTGGGTTGGTCTGATGTGTACTAATCATTAGGTGGAGTTGTCGTTATTTAAGCCACTATTAGAATCTCAATTTTTGCAAAAAGTTGGATTAAATCTATTTGTTAATCCTGCAATTCAAGTCTTCAGCAGATGGTTTGAGATCATAAATCTTCATTTGGAACTAAATTCAGCTAATTAAAATGTGAAATGCCAGAAATGACACCCACACCCGTAATATATGAGGGTGCAAAAGGAAATAATGTGTTTCTGTTATTATAGACCCAGATGTTGTCACTTTTCAGTGTCATTATCTCTATGTACGACGGGGGTGTGATTGCATTTGGGTTGTCAGGAGGACATGCTACAGAGAGCCTGGTAGTGAACAAACAGCCTGCAGCTACAACACATTATCCATACATAAGTGATTCAAAATGACTAGTATCACTCAAGAAAACATCGACCCTACGCGTTTGGGTATATTTATGTGAGATCTTGTGGCTCAGTCCAAATAGAAATGCTTGGAAAAGTAGTAGCTGCAGTTCAATCTTGTGAGGCACTATCCTGCCTGATATAGAGGTAACAAAAAGCTATCAAGTCTCTGAACTGTACCCAAGGCTTCCCAATCAAGGACTAGAGAGGAAGAAGGCAGAAAAAAAATGAGAGGAGGAGGAAGCCCGGTGTAAAAAAGCAGACTTCAAACACTTCACCCAGCTCTGTGGAGCTCTGCTAAAGGCAAGAAGGAAGGGAGGCAGGGGGGGAAGAGAAAAGAGAGAGGGAATAGGTAAATGAAGGAAATAAAGTGTGAATGAGGAGGAAACAGAGCACAAACAGAAAGGAGAGAGGTAATGAGCTAAATAATGAACTAAACTTCAAGGACTCAGACAAAAAGCATTTTGGTTTCTCTGGAAACAGCCTTCCTCTGGTGGAGGAGGCAAAGATCAACATCCAGAAATCTCATCCCAAGAGAACGTAGTCAAATAAAGCCTGGGGCTGGTTGCACCACTTACGTCTGGTTTTAAGATAAGTTGGTTTTAACCAAGGGGCAATAACGATTGATTGAAATTAAAGCTGAGGCGTCAAAACAGTAGTCCAAGAACCAATGGGTGATGTCATACTCCTGCCTTCTTCTTGTTAAGACCTGGTGTAAATCTTATGCCTCGCCAGGAGCAGGTGTAAAGTCAAAACTGTCACCAAACAAAAAGGTAAAAACAGGTGAATCCTCTCCAAAAACTAGTTTTAGGCGGATTTTCTTCAAAGAAACATCTTTCTAACAAGGCACACTGCTAGGTAAGATCCAGAATCGCGGGCATGGCTGGGCCAGTGTGAAGTCAATTCTAAAGAGTGGTGTTAACAAAGACATAGAACAGTTAACAGGCTTAGTGAAGACCACTTGGTGCAACCGGACCTGGATAACTGACAAAGATCAATGTGATATCCATCCATACTATTCAATGCTTTTACATCGGAGTCAATTAGCTACAGTATCAAGTCCAGGCTCCGTATTGGACGGCTACAAATAAGTGAGCATAATGAACTGTTAGCGAGTTAGTGCTTCAGTGTAAATCAGTGTAACAAGACCAAAAGGAATACTACTCAGCAATGCTGGTCATTTCTGTCCTGTCTCATATCACTTCCTTTTATCCTCAATCCCATACTATTTTCTGCAGATGTGTCAAAGGCAGATGGTTAGATACAGATACACACTGGTCCCTTACGCATTCATCAGCCCCATATGCAGAGCGCTGATAAGCAGCGCTGTTACATGATTGCTTTTATAGCGCCGTTATCTTTCCTCTGCCCCTCATTATATTATCTTACTATGAAAACTGACAAACAGGGGAGGATAAAAGGACTGGTGCGGATGTGGGGGATGTGGAGGGTGACAGCTAGGACGTCAGTTTTGCTTAGCTATGTCTCAGAAATAAGATGATTTGTAACAGTGTGCAAAGATATAAGGAACAAAAGATGCATGACAGTGCAACAACAAGCACTGTCAATGAGGCTGCATGTTTTTTAGTCAATCTTGTGAAAAAATACATATTAACAAAGACTTTAGCCAGAATGCCCAGTGATGTTCTTTTTGTTTAGAGGCAACATTGTTCAGAGGTGCCACTATCTGTCCATTGACAAATCAAAGTTTCAGTTTAACTTCTCATCACTTGTAGTGTCAAATAGGTAGTCACAAGGGGGCCACATATACAGTAGGTACCTCATTGAGCTTTGGCTGCTTAATTATCCTTTACTTCACCAGGAATCACAACTTTCACCAGCTTTTTTTCAAGTTCAAATTTACCGACAATAACTCACCAATAAATATATCTAGTGTCAATTGTTAGTCTGTCTCAGTGCTACTGGCCAACTATTTCAGTCAGGTTTCCACTATCTGTGCGCTACCAGTTTCAAAGTCCCAAAGGTTTTGCCATTTTAATTCCAGGGCTGGCCTCACCGTGTGCAAATGTTACAAAACAAGTTCCAACACTTTTGCAAATGCATTAACAGAGTGTTACGAAGAACACACGGAGAGGGGTCGGACTTCAGTCAGACTTCAGCATTGGCTTCATTTTGGAGGTAAGGTCCTTGTCCTTAGTAGCTACGTGTTTGCGTGTTATATGTTGTTACCGCAGCAACCTATGCAGATAAGTGACACAAATCTGATCTCATCACGTGCAAGTAACCGTATCGACAGACTGTCTCAAAAGACCTGATTTGAGAAAAAAAAATGTAATTTGCCTGCAGTCTGAACAGAGCCAAAGGGACTGAATACTGCAAATATTTGGCTTTTTCACCTGAAAACTTCAAAGTAATTTGGATTTTCTTCTTTTCAAATGACCGATGAATCAGTGTAGCTCTATAGTTTAAATTCAATTTGTCAGTAAAACAGTTTGGACTTAAAATGTTGCAGAAACTGTCTAGACATGCTCATAGTAGAGGAAAATGTATTTTTTTCTCCTTGGGCAGCAATTGCTATTTAGTGCTGGCTGCATCATGTGGCTTGTAAAAGAATAATAACAACACATAGTCCATACAACTTTAATGGTCAGGCTAATTTTCCTGCAGGATGCTTAAAGCTCTGTGACATGTATGGAATTTAATGAACTTAACTGACTACAAGTACTTTTCTCTTTTGCACAATGTGTGTTACAGTGAGCTGTAATAGGGCTGTTTTATTGCAGATACACTGTCCTCCAGAGTCAAACTCTTTATTCTGTGTAGGTTACTGTATCTGGAGACTCACTGGTTTGTGTCCTAGACGTAATTACAGTAAACAAAATTGTCCCAGAGCAAAAACAGTGAAACAAAGGTGTGATGCAGTGTGTCAACTCTGTGATTCACTGTCTCTGTCATTTATATCTCCCCAGTCAGCCATGTCTGCACGAAACCACCCCCGATCTCTGGATCAGCCCCAGGTAGCAGGCTCAGATTAAAGCCCTCTGGGCGTCCTTTCATATAAGTTACATCTTCTGTCTGTCTGCTCACTGATATGGCTGTTAGGTTCCTTTCACAGAGATGCATTTGGACTCAGAAATCTCGATGTTGCAGCCGGTTTAAAGTGCAGATGGGGGGAAAAAGACGAAAAGCATCTGCCGAGTTGCTTTTTACTGCTTGTCAAGGTGGGACATTAGTGAAAGGCATTATACTATAAAAGAGAGGCCTCAGGTTCAAGCCGTAACAATGAATCTGTCAATAAACAGCAATAAATTTCATGACTGCTCTTGAGAAAGGACAGAAAACTCTTAAAGTTCTTATAAAGTAAATCTTTAAACTTGGGAGTGCTTAAGGACAGGACTAGTTGTGACTTTTCTTCAGAGTAAACTTCTGTTTGGACCGGCTCCAAAGATGCATTAGTCCTTATAAGTTCAAAGTGTCCCTGCTCATAAAATATTTGAGACGCCTGTTTGCTTCATCTGCCCTTATGTCTGTTTTACCTTTACTCTCACATCTCGAAATTATTAAAGCCTATTGAAGTGAGCTGACAATGATAGGTGGCAGATATGAGCTCAAAACACCGGGCTGCAAAAATGTAATGCTTCTATTTGCAGCTCAGACAGCTCTGAGGAATGTTTGCTTGAGTTCTTTCTGTGGAAATGGAACCTCTAACCCTGGCAATGTGAATGGTACACGCACGGAATAATCAATGCATATCTCTCTAAAAAAAAAATGCTTCACTTGTGGTGAGAAGCACAAAGACTTGGTGATAAGTCTTTATCCAGCTTTTTTCAAGTTCAGTGTTGGTATCATTTACAAACCTATTTGACTATCTATGTGTCAAGTTAAGGCTGCAACTACTGTCATTGTCAATTAATCTGTTGATTGTTTACTCGATTAATCAATTACTTGTTTGGTCTATAAAATGTCCGACTTGGCTTTTTTGCAGCTCTATGTCGATTGTTCTTTCTTTCTGACATACAAACCCAACGTTTAACATTCAGAAATTTAACTGCACAGAGTAGCACCAACCCGCACTGGAATCTCATTGGCTTAAGTTTTAGGGTTTCAACTAACAATTATTTCATAAGGACAGCAATTTGCAAATCGTTTTCTGGATTATTTGTCTATAAGACATTAAAAACAGTGAAAGAGGCCCTTCAACGATGTCTTCAGGAGTCTTTTGACCAATCAACGGTCGAAAACCCAAAGGTAATCCAGTGAATACGATAAAAGATAAATGGGACCAGGACCTCTAGCGGTGTGAATGTTACAAGCAATAATCAATGAATACTAGAAAAAAAGGTGGCATGGTTTAATTGATTTGTTTGTTCTATCTATGAGGAGTGACTCCTCTGGGTTCACGTGTTCAGTGCTTTCACGTGGAAACATGCAATGCTAACAGTTAATCTATATACATGAAAGATGAGCCCAGTGTTAGTCCACTGTGGTATGCTGTGTAACTCGGATGATCAAGAATGCGATGCAAGGATCTGACAGCTAAAAGCAAGAACATCACAGATGTTTAGAGAATCCCATCAACTCCCACCGAACACTATAAGATAAAAACAGAGTGCAGAGATAAAAACATTCTGGTTATCCCTGTCAGATTTTCTTTCCGAGGTCATACGGTGGATCAGAGGTGATTTAGATGTGGATTTATTGTTTCTATACTAAGACGCGCTCCACTGTCTGAAACAGAATACTGACAGATGCACAAAGCTCTGGTGGATGCTGTCTGATTGTACAGTTAAGGCCAGAACTTTATATGCATTTTTGTTAAATGCATTCACTCCAATTTTTTTTTTTTTCACACACTGAGCATTTCTTTCCAATATATATTCCCTCTGTTCCGTCAGTCAGCCCAAGTACTTTATTTTGATGATGTGAAATTTCAGAATAATAGTAGAGACAAGTTTTAATTTCTGCTTTTATTTAATGGAACACATTCAGAGAGGGTCTAAAGTGTACACGAGTTCACAAGTCTTTAAACTGCCTGGAAGCTTCTCAAAATCAATGTAATGGCTTTAGAGACTTATTAGCCAACTGTCATTTATTGGAAATGAAAGGGAATTTTAAACGCCTGAAAATGAATGAAAAAATGGTATGTAGGATGGAGGTGGGATAAGCGATCCCTTACTGAGATCAATTAAACTGACCCACAAATTGTACTGTGACCAATGACAACATCATAGAAAAACAAATCACAAAACAAACAAAAAAAAAAACAGATTACAGTTGGTATGAAGACATGGTTTGTAGACACGATGACTCGAAAAATAAAGCTGCAAAACAGCTCTAAAACCATGACAACTTTGATACTCCCACCTTCCCACTGCCCATGTTCTCCTCATCAGCCCATCCAGTGGGTGGAGAGCCCTGAGCAATGTTTGATCTCAAAGAAGTTCCTCCAAAGCTGACTAATTGCAGCAGCATGACAGAATGGCTCCTAATGAGGTGCTCTTTACACCTCCATTGTTGGCAGCCATCAACTCATGAACACTGTAGTCACCAGTTTGTCAATGTGGAACCATTGACTGAGATTACACTAATTGACCATGAGGATGCTATGGATTTCAAATTTGGCCTTCAATTCAGTATGAAGGCTTCTAAATCATAAAATATATTAAAATAAGGCTGGATTTTTGACTGTTGGGATATTTGTTTGCTTGTTGGGTAGACATTCGGTTTTAAATAATGGGATTGGACTTTGTTTTTGTTTAAGGCTTGGACACTTGTTCACTTTGGCTATTTTTTGTTCTTGATTTAATTAACCTTTACTGTTTGTGACTGGTAAAACTAATAACTGTATTTCTGAGTCATTTGTGAGTTCTTTGTCAGAAAATATGACAAAGTTATATCAACTGTTACAGGTGTCTTTTCATTATCTTATTATTATTGTTAGAACAGAAATACAGTGTAAAGCAGTCATAGTAAACAAGTCAAACTGATCACTGTAAGCAGGTTATTATAATTCAACTGTTAATTTGTCACCCATTTTTGAGTCCAATGCTAATAAAGAGATGTATTTTTATCGAATTGTTGGTAGTGGTGGTTTTTGGAGATATTTTAGCGCCTTTTACGTTGAGAGGTGTATGTTGTTAACTGTGACAAAACCCTAATATCTCCAACCGAGAATTTCAACTGGGATGAACTTTTCCTGCTGAGCTGCTTGTAGTCATGGTTGAAAGGATATGAATGAACGCAGCCTTAAAGTGATTGTGGCCTCAGTAGCTTCCCCGTTTCGTTTCTTAAATATAATGTTCTCTCTTTCGTTTACGGTTCAGGCTTGGTTTAGTAAAAACATAATATAACTAAAGGAAAATCTGATTTAAATTTCAATATTAACACATTATTATTTTTCCTTTGCATAACTAGAAAAAAACACATTTGACAGATATTCTGTGATAAAAGCATGAAGCTCGATAAAACATTTGATAGGTATAATGTGCCACTGCTACTACAAGCCTACTGTATAAACCCTTTTGTTTGAGGGGGAAAAAACTTACGCATGTGTGTTTGGGTGGTGACAAACAATAGATATTGACAAGGCAGCACTCCCCTGAGATGAATCTCTTTATTTCATAGTGAGATCAATCTGAACCAAGAGCAGAAAATACACTGCCTGTATCACCAGCCTTGGAGCCACAAGCCCAGAGAAAATACAAAAACTAGGTCAGATTACTTGCTGTTTTCCTGCTTATAAATTCCATTTCATATATACGTGAAAGGCTTGAGTAAGCATTCTTATTTCGCACTTCTGCCACCTCGCTTGCACTGCTGAGCTGTGTTTATTAGAAGCAGGGAGCACGGGGATCATTGTGCTCAATCCACCATTGTACTGGTGGATACGGTGTGTTCACAAGGGGCAGCCGAGAGACGGCGGAGGGTGGCCGGTGTCGTTTAAACCTCTGTTACATTCATTATCCTCCTTTCCTGCATCTGACATCCCTCAAATCGCCTTTGGGATTCAGGTGTCAAGCTTCATTCTCAGACTAACAGGATGGCGCTTTGTCACTGGATGAAATGTCCCCTTGGCCAGATTAATGAACTGACTGACTCCATAAAGCGAGACAAGGCTTTCGAGTTGTCGCTCGTATGGCATGGACCGTTTTGGTTGAACTATTCTTATCAGTTGGTGGGTTTTAATTTAAGTGACAAAATAAGAAAAGATTAAACGTGGTGTCACACAAGATGTGAGGATGCACAAGGTCAACTAACACTGCTAGAGAGCTGAAAGGTGTTAATTCAACTCATGGACGCTGTTAGCAGCCGTTATCATGACTCCACTGACTACATTCACAGCAGGAAAGCGGTTATTCAAGCTGACAATTTCCATGTCCAGTGGTGTCAAGCCCCTGGTCATGTAATATGAGTGTCAGGCATATTACAATGTTCTGAGATTATTTCTGAAACTTTGCTAAAATGCAGTGTTTTTCATTTCAAACACTGTTTCAAAATGTGAACACAGTGTGGATGTAGCCGCAGTAAGCCACCACCAGAACCATTCTGACACAAAATTTTCCATTTTGATGGTATCCATGGGACTGACAGCAAATGGGCGTGGGCAGCAGCTGCTCATTTGCATTTAAAGCCACTAAAACAGCTCATTTGGAACTGAAACCCAATTATCTGGGCAGTATTTTGAGCTGAACTTGAACCTAAAATACAAATTATGGGGACATGTGAGATTAACCGGTTAAATGCAGTACAATATATCTTGCGAATTTGTCTTGTGGCGAGTAATTGGTTTGAACTGTAGTTTACCCCAAACAGTCCTACCTGGCAGCAAGTTCACCAGAAAAACACTAATCCCCTAGTCAGCAATTATGCAACAGTGTAATTTAACACTATCAATTAATTTCAGTTTAAAGCTGAATAACATTAATTTAAACTTCACAATATTCAACCTGTATATGTATGCAAAAAATACTGTACAATAATACTGACACCAAAGACACAAAAAGAGACATATATGCCAAGATTCATATGAAATTGGATACAGGGAAGCAAAGTTCATGTTGCCGTAGCACAGAGGTTTCTGTTCATTGCCCCAACATTCCTATACAATCCGGTCCCTGAGAATGTATACAGAAAAACTCTTTACACACACACTCCAACAACTAACACCTCGAACTAATCTGACAGCTGAACTTAAAACGACCTTTCCAGCAGCGGCGTATCTGAATACAAACTCTGGATGGCGTGGCAGAAGGAATTGGAGACTTTGTTCTGCGGAACAACTGTGATATGGCTGCTGAAGAGCCTGACAAATGACTTAATCAGAGAGCCAGGTAGCAGCAGCAAAGAACAACAAAGAAAAGAATAGGCAGATTTGTTTAGATATGAATATGAAACGCCAAAGTGACAAGCTAAATTCAATTAGGCTGTTTGTTCCACTTTCACCCTGAATGTCAGACATCAGCATAAATTGCAGCCGCACTGGTAGACATTTAATTAACCTACACAGAACGTCAACATGCACTGCCGCAGAAGGTACACAAGAAAGCTTTGCCTTCACAGGTACAAAGCTGTGTGTACCTGTGAGTTGAATGCAATTAGACTACTTTGAGCGCATACTAGGGAAATACAGTGCCGTTACAGCCGTCTTCAGGGTATCAGCCCATCCTTAAAAACAATTACCCACAACAGGGCCCTCGGGACAGACTTTGTAATTGGAAGTCTCGTGGACTGCAAGTTGCAATACACACATGGAAATAACAGCCTATTTCCCCCTTTATACCCCCTCATCATCTTCTACAATAGAAAAAAAGCCACTCAAATGTAATGTAATACCACGGCGAAACTCTCTTTGAAAGCAATTCCTTTACATTTAACCATGTTAACTGGAAGTAGTGAAACAGCAGCTTCAGACACACAAGTCTTTTTCCCCCCAGATTTTAATATTCATATATGACTTCATTTCGACATAAAACTGTCTTTTCTTTGGTGTTAAGTTCATGACATTATGTACATTATGTTATGTTATGCAATTCATGTAACTCATGTAAAATCCAGTCTTGCAATGCTGCAACCATAGGCTGGAAATAAGAAGTGGATGTAGCCACTGCGATGTCGCCACCTTGGTTTTTTAGAGCCAGAAGTGACCATATTTGGACAAGACGTTGGAGCTAGGGAAGAGCGAGAGGGGAAACTTGCCAAGCTAATGCTAACAAAATGTGAACTTGATACTAAAAATGTAATTTTAGGAATGTGTTCAAACAAAACAATAACACTCATCTTCTGTCATTACTAATCTATCCTTTTAACTGGCAATCTGGTACATGTGGGAAGCTAATGCTGTGTAATGGGCTTGCATTGCAAATTTCAAGTGTCAATAACAGACAATGGCCTCAATGATCAGTTGAAAGGTGCATATATTACTGTCAAAACAGTACAAATCTATATAAACTGTATTGGATCATTTATTGGAGGTATTGTTAATTAAATCAGTCAATTTCCACTTACCTACTTTGTTCTGGAAATTTTGACGATCACAGTTTATGTAGTGTCACGGAAGAAGTACAGGCTGAAAGACACGAAATCTATACTGAACTGTTACAGTTGAATGACAACGGAGCCATTCAACCTGGTGATGAAGACGATGTGATGAGGGGAACAGCTACTCAGTAAACTACAGATCGCATTGTTTACCACTGCTGTAGTTCTTAATTGCCATTTAAATCTACTGTGATTTTGAAATGTAAAATTCTTATTCTTGAGTTTATTGATGATGATTTCAAGGCTGCTGAAAGAAAGAAAAAAGTTCTTTACTACAAGTTGACAAGCATGTCATCCGTCACATCTTTCAAGATCTCGCTTTTCTGATAGATTTGGTCTTGCTCTTCCTGCTAATGATTCTCCACACTGTTTGAAAATATGAGGGCCAATACCAACCACTAATATAATAATTTGGCAGATGGCGGACAGCTGACGCAATATGTTTTTATTTGTTCCAATTGTTTTCATGTTATTTTGTTGCTAATCACTAGCAGACTAAACACAGTTTACATCTATGAATACGACATAAATTTACTTAACACTTAACAACTACTTAGTAGCTTATTGAACTTGACTTAGCATCACTGAAACAGAGCTGAATGGAGTGTGACTGACCCCAGATGCCGTGGCTGAGCTGTCACATCATCAACCAGGGATGTCAGACAACAACAGATATATATCAACCACAGCCATCTACGAATGTCATCTTATTTACCAAAAAGGCAAATACCAGCTGAGGCTGATATTCAGACAATAGGTTGGTTCATCCTTAATCATAATCCTCTTAAAATGCTGTCAAACTTTTTATTTGTAATTGCCAACAAAAAACCTTGAAAAAATACAACCCCAAATTACAAGAACTAATATTATCACGTGACGTCTGTGTTTGACTCGGTAATTTGCAAAGGAATATTGATTTACAAATTACGGACACGGCAGATGTCACAGGATTAAGATGACGACCTCTGTTATTAATATTATTATGTAAAATAATGATTAGGTCACCAGGTAATACCAGTGCTATGCAAATAGGTAAAAAAAAAAGGTTAAAAAGTAAGACAAGAATTAATTTGAGCCATCACACTGTGGACACATATAGTTTTTTAAACGTTCTAAAAGCATAATACCTACAAATAACCTGATTAACAGGAATAATTAAGAATAGTGATCATTATATAACGGTTCTGTGAAGGAATTGAGATTTCACACTGAATGATTAAAAGCAGGGAAACAAGGACAGTTATTTCATGAGAACATTTAGTCCCTATGCACGACATTCCATCAATCTTTAATATAAGGGCAGTGTGCCAGACGACTGCACAGGAGATAGCCAGTTCTGTACAGAACTGTAGCCTGGAGAAGAGGCAGCAGCAGCAAAAGAAAAAGTACTCAAGTGGGAGAAAAGAACAATGCAAGACAGAGTGAGAGGAAGAAAGTGAAGAGAGTCCAATTCACAGAACGCCAGGATGGGTTATATTTTTGTTTTCATCTTTCATCTTGGTCGAAGCACACACTGAACAAAAGGTGGCAAATGCTGATGAGACCGACTGGCCTGATTGTGTTCTTGATTCTGCTCTGCAGTTTAGAGAGGAGGCAGCTGAGCAGTTGGCTACGGGTAATAAATAATCATGTCTTCCACCAGTTCTGCGGAACTGAACAAAGAACGGAACATTTTGAGGCCGAGGGGAAGCAAGTTTAACCGCTAATTAATATGATTTGATTATCAGAATATGCTCAGCCTCAGATGTAATTATGGCTTTTTGGACAGCTGTGGTGTAAAGATTTAAATACTGCATGCTGTGTTATGCCATCTGCCATTCCAAAGCAAAGCCGGGGTGTTTTCACAAAGCAGTGCGGCTGTAAAACACATGAATGCATTACAGGCGATCACTGTGTGTGTGTGTGTTTCTCACTTACCTAACAAACGGCCTGTTTTCCAATCAATTCTCAGACAATAAATCTTGCACTGAGAGTACCACTTCCGTACAGGCCACTATCAAATCAGCTGGAGTCATGTTTGCTAAGACGTGAGGGAGCAGTTGCATTGCCCTGTGATAAGGTGATGAATGTCAAGTATGGTAATTTTACTCAAGCTGCATGAAATGTTTATTGAGAAAAGTTGACACTGGAGAACTTTCACTGTGTAGAAGCATCTATTATTTAATTAGGGGAAATGTGAATTCTGGTGGGTGGTCAGGGCTCAGTGCAAACAAACAACTCATCACTGACAGAGTTGGCGAGTTTTAGAAACCCCCGAAAGATGACAGTGAGATTGACTGAAAACTGTTTAGTTAAGACATTAGAGATAATGCTGACTCACCTTTTCATTAACTATCTTTAATGCTATCCACTGGCAGCTTCCTCTAAATTTCAGTTGCCCTGAATCAACGGCTAAATATTATTTAATCCCACTCTGCATAATTCCATGAAAATGCAATAAAAGTAGTGAAGACAAAACTGCCCTGCAGAACTAATGGCATTACTTTATTAGCATTATTATAGTTTCAAACGGGCTTTGAAGTTGCCACTTTAACACAGCCAATTATACCACTCATTATGCCTTAAGAGAATATACTGGCATTAAAAAGGAGAAACTGCTTGTAATTTTTGTTACTTGTTTCTGTGTTTCTTCTGCTTGTTTTAATTTGACTCGATATCATTGTAAATGAGAGTTACCCCTCAAGGATTTATCGAGTATAAATAAAGGTTGATTGATTGATTGATTGATTTGATTGTCTGTACATTCAAGAAGAAGCAGCTTGGTTTGTGGTGAACACAGGAGTTTGACGACAGATTTCATTTGGTGCATCCAAACCCCCAGAACTATTCATGTCCAAGCGTCAACCTCCAGGGCTGAAAAGTGAAGCCAATGCTGAAGTGTCAAAATCTGCAGTGATGTGAATGTCCACTGGGGGGCTGGCTCCAAAAACGACTCAGTCTCCATAGACCCCCCCCCAGGTTAAAATGCATGTTTACAGCCTGGTACAAAAAACGGTTTTGGTGTCTATGATTAATTTCCTCCTCTGTGACAACTGTACGGGGGATGAATTCTCTCATGAATAACTCACGCATTTATTAAGTAGCTGAAATTACTTGATGGCGTTTATTATTACACTGTTAATCAATGTGGTCGGTGGTTTCAGTGAGTTCTGGTATCATCCCTTACTCTTCTCCAGCTGATTAGGCCAGTCACTACAAATGAGTGTGTTTATATATTACACAATACTGTCATCAAACACATCTATGTGTTAACATTCATCAAGTAGCAGAAATTACTTGGTGGCATTTAACATGATAGTGTTAGTTGATGTGGTCGGTGTTTTCAGCAAGGTATTGTTAGCTTAGCAAGTTTCAGCCATCGCTCTAAATATGGGCAACTCTGTTTGAAAAAAAACAAAAAAAAAAACAACAAAAAAAAACACATAATGGTGATGGTCAAAATGCCAAACTCAAGGATTCAAAATTGCAGCCAAAATCAGTGGGTTCACCAAAGACAGTATGATTTATTCTATGGGGAGTATAAATATCTGCAATCCATTCAGTGGCCACTGAGATTATTTAGACATGCTAGCAGTGCGGTTCCAGGATGGCATCACCACTCACTCCCTCACGAGTGAAGTACAATCTGTCTCCTAAACAGAACCCCCAGTTAAGAGTGTTGGATATTGCTTCCCTCCCGACTTAAGTGCTTCAATATGAAGCATCACACACTGGTGGGGCTGACAGACAGGGCTATTCTCTCCACACGAGTCCTCAATTGCATTTCAATTTGTGCTGAAATGACTGGACAAGACAATGGTGAAGTCAACCAGAGGTCTTAGTTCAAATCCACCTAGGTCTGACACTCCCCCAGGGTGGTGGTGTACTGTCTGAACATCCAGTGCTGTCAGAAAATATATCCCACTGGGAGAAAATGTGCACTTGCAAAGAATGAACAAAGACATGGTGTTTGATCGATTGCGCTGGCCTTCCTTTGAAAATGGGGAAAATTCGAAAGCAGAGAGAGCCCTGAACTTGAAGACATAATAGGCCTAATAATATGTTTGTATTGAGTGCCTTAATTTGACTGTTTTGCTGTTTTCTGACCATGAGGGAGAGAAAGCGAGAGAGACAGAGACACCAACATTAGGCCCTGGGAAATAAGAGTGAACAGAATTAACAACGGACTATCAGCTGTTTTCCAGGGAAGAGCAGTAGCTCACTTGTTATACAAGGAAAATAAATTATTTCAGCTGTAATCAGTGCGATTTTCTTGATGCTCCTGACAAACTGCCCAATGCTACAAGCAGTTTTACTCTAATGAATCTCAGGTGCCAAAAAACAATGGGCTGTAGCTGCTGGTGGAAATACACAGTTCACTACAAACGTAGTAATGATGCCAGCATGAAAGAGATGCCAAATGAATCCTGGGAAGTAGAACTGGTGAGAGAAGATTAAAACAGCAATATAACCTTTATAGCACAGTCATACCTTTTGCGCTGTTAGTAGCTGCGATTACATGGAAAATATTCCTTCACACTAATTGAAATCATTCTAAGTAGAGATTCAAACTAAACTGTTAAGTTGGATGCTATATAGAGTTGCTGTGCAATTTCCAAACCCCAAAGCGTTTAAAAGTAGCACTTTTTACATTTATTTTTACTTGTTTTTGCTCCCTCCTTGAAACTCATCACATCATCTAATATTACGTACACACAAAGAATAGATTTATTGCAACTGAGTACTGATCGCCTTATGTGTTTACCTGGTTATTAGTCATTGTTTTCCTCATGAATGGATCATCAAAAGGTTTACTCTACTGACTATTCCTTCTGGTCATGCTGGATTGGTCCGGCCTCTTCTGACTGAGGACGACCCATGGCGCATTTTTATTCTCAATGGGCTATTATTCTGATTAGAAACGGAACATTAGAGTCCATGTGAATCCAATAAATTAAAAAGCTGCCTTTTACAATGAACCAGGCATTTCATTAAATGGCCGCCTTCTGCTATGAAATGTTCACAAAGGTACAAGGTTTTAAGCACTTAATGTCATTTTAATTTTTATTGTCACATCGCCTGATTTTAATGGCAGAAATATAAAGTACACCTAAAACTAACCTTGAAGGAGAGAGGTAGGCTTAGCAAAGTAAACAAAAATAACGTTTCAGTGTTTATTGCAGGTAACAGTGACCTTGAGAGCGTGACATCTTATAAAAAAAACCTCATGAAACCTAATGAATGCTGAAGGAGAAGCACTGATGTGAAATATTTAATAATTCATCCATGCCTACTTTATAATAAATATTGCTAAATCAGCACTAAACAGTCCATACAGTAAAAATCTGTCAAGTTGCCAGAGGCAGAATAGACCCCATCCTGCGCCGTGTTCCCTTCAGTTTAACCAGAGCGGCCCGTGGGATTGAACCCACTCCTAAAATGTGCCTGAGGTTTATTACTGTGGCACAAAGAACATCCACTGAGTAAAAGTGGACATGCACCATTATGTGGAACATTTCCCAGGGCGCCGGTTACTCGCAAACAACATGTTACTTAAGAACAGCCTACACGTCTACTTGCAGAGGCACAAGCTGACGAAGCACCTAGAAAGACATTTACGAGAGTGGCTGCAACATACTGTAAGTCCTCTCAGAAATGTGGTCTCTGCAGAAAAACCCTTTCCTTTCTCTTTTCATATATGCAGCAGAAACCTGACATGTGATTTAGATTGAAGAACAAAAAAAGATAATATACAACTTTATTGATTTCAGAGAGACAGCTTGCATAAATGTATTATGATGAGAAAGATTTTTCTTTTTTATTCAGCGCATTTATGAGTTGTGTCAAAGTAAAGTTTAAAATCCTTGGGTCTGAAGTATCTGTTAATGCATCTCATAAATGGGATCAATGAGTAATTATTAATATATTAAAACTGCACTTTGAGAGCAAATTTCAATTGCAAATCAAATTACAACTAAGATTCCAAGTAATTTTAATAAAAACTTTGAGCGGTAAATGTAATAAATTCATAATGATAAACAAAGATTAAGTAGCACTCAAAACTGAAATGATTATATGTGCAAAAAATGTGTTTAATTCATTACTTTATCCAATTCAGGATCCCCGAGGGCAAACTGGGGCAATGCAGCAACAGATAAAGAATGAGACACATTTCAAGAGGGAGTTAGTCCGAGCAGAGCCGACTGTGTCTATACACGACGCAAACTTCACATTACTATTAGCAAACACAGCTGTATGTGTTAGCGATTTTTAAGCAGCTTAAATGACTTGGTGATGTTTAACATTGCAGTGTTAGAAGAGGGGTTGGTGTTTTCAGTAAGTTAGGGGTGGCATTTGCTTCCCCAGCTCCTGTCCAAATACGATCAATTCTGGCTCCAAAATCCCAGGATGGCAACGGCCATATTCTAAACTTGAGGCTTCAAACCAATGGGTGATGTTACATCCACTTTTTATGTCCAGTCTATGGGCTATCAGATGCGGGCTCTCAGCTATCCTCAGATTATTTGGTGTGAATTCTGTGGCAGCTCTGAGGTTAGTTTGTTTATTTATCGCAAGTTATATGATCATCACAATACTGAAGAATGTTATCACACATTTCAGATTTTCCTCATTGTATTGGCCTAATGGGAGGAGACTTCCTTTATTATAAGTATTTGTAAACAACCCATGTTTTATAAGTGCACAGATCTCTGACGGCGTCGTTTAAGTCCACTTCAGTTGCCTTAGTCTTACTGGACTGCTGACAGACCACACTCAGATGTTTGTGTTACATGAGATGGATGCTTACAAGATCAATAGAAGACCAATCAAGCATCCTTAGCTTAGATTTTTCACTGGAGTCAAAAACTGACTCAGCTAATGACAGGAAAAGATGACTGCTGACTAAAAGGAAGGGAAAGGGCAGCAAAGTGGCAGTGTGAGAGACAAAATGAGTGGGGCTTCCTGGTAGGTAGGGGGCGTTTTGCCGCTGTGTTTCATTCACATTTAATCGGCTCTCAGACTGTAGCGTCTCTTTGATATCACACAGCGGGAGCAGTCAAAAAGGAGGACACGACTTCATGTTCTGCTGCCCTGCTGCACATGTATCCTTTGATTAATGAGAGGGCACAATTTAATCAATGACTTCTCTACAGGAATTTTTAAATGAGCGCTGCACAGAGTTAGCTAAAGGACTTCTGTCTGCGGAGGATCACTCCATGTTCCCATTACCTACCTCCAGTTACAGTTTAGTGAACACCCGAGGAAAAGCTGAGAGACCTCTAATGATAACCTTACACCCGATGATCCTGATGACAGGAGCGCACTACAATTTAAACCAAACTCTCATGATTTTACTCTCACATTTGAAATTAGTTCACTGCAACGGTGAAATCACTTGAACAGTCGCCTGGTAGAAGGTCGGCATAAGTTGTACTGAGGGTCATGAGCCGGTACACATGACAAGGGTTAAAAGCAGTCATTTTCTAATCCCCCCTTCCTAAAAAGACACTTCACTGATAAGTTTAAGCAGCATTGATTGCGTACATGAAAAGCCTGTAATTAAAGTACAGTAGATATAGAGAAGAAACCACAAGCCAGATTATAAAACAAACAATTAACCCTTGTATGGTATTTGGGTAAAATTGTTACCGTTTCAAATTTTTACAAAAAAAAAGAAAAAGCGTACAAGCATAATTATTTCTACCCGAAACTCTATGGCCTTAGCTTATTTTCTGTGATAAACATGTGCAAAAAAATAAATAAAGATTTGAGCACACATGCTACTATACGTCACACAT
>JAPQRN010000003.1:14648231-14690983 GCA_037367275.1 Coranthus polyacanthus
ACAGATAATGTTCCATTGTTCTAATCTATTGTTTGATGTCACTCTTTACCCTCTGTCATGTGACCACCTTCAAAGCCTTTGTTTACAATGTTATTCATAACAATATAAACATCAAACATTTTCTCACACTATACGCCTCGTACCTGCACATCAAACAGATCAATACCTCTACGTCACCGTACACAATCTAACACCCTCGGCATGACACATTTTTGACCCATGGTATACCAGAGTATCTGTGTATTATGTATTAATATGTATTAATACAGGCCAATTAAAGTTTCATTGTGTGCTATTTACAACCCATTTGTGTCCTCCATCACCTCAGACATCTAGCAGTGAAGCTGCTGATTGCCAACAACTGAATACCCTTCGCCTCACCCTCCCCTATGGTGTCCACAAGAAATGTGAAAGGCCCTCATCAGAGCCAGTGTTTTCTTTTGTCTGTCCTGCGGTTCTTAGTTAAGGGGATAATAACTCTGGTCCACAATCAAACGTGGTGGTTGACGGTGAGGCGCCATAACGTTGGATGCCACCCGCTATAAAAAGGAAAAACCGAGAAGATGAAGTCTGTTCTGAACTACCGCAGAAACATGGAGGCGGCCCGCTCCCTCGGTAGGTAGAAACAGCTCACGAAAACACAAATAAAGCGATTCTTACTTATTTTCACATTATGAATATTAGATTCCATTTCTGCAATTAGATCCTCCAAAATCTCCATAAATGTTATTCACCGAAACGTTTAAACCAAAGTTTGCTGGTTGTTGGTACATGTTATTTATATTTCATTCACTATGGCCAATACATCAAACGCTAACTGCAAATATATGTTTTCACAATTATGATGATGCTTATTGCACGTTCATAAACTTGCTTACAAAATACTACAAAATATTGCTCATCGGTGTCCTATAGTGACTAGAGTAAAGCTTTGGTTACAATAGAGGCTTCTTGCCATTATCAGTGCACACTATATAGGAGCCACATTCTCCACTCTGTGCTTTATTCCCACATCCTCTGGGGGAGGCTCAGCATTCTACCAAAGGGCACAGTGATAGCGAAGAATAAAGAGCAAAGACATGCACATCCCTGTAGTAGCTAATCTTGCTGGATGCTGGATAATCAAAGCCAAAGGCGAAAAAAAGAAAGGAAAAAACCCACACACCAGTTTAGGGTTTATTTCAGTTGTGACGTTTTGAGCAAAGTTTCTCTTCTTCAAACTTCAGTGACTGCACAGTGGTTGCAAAGACAGCACAGAGAAGCTTGGCTTCACTTCTCAAGAGTCATATATATATAAATATATATATACACACACACATACAGCCACAACAAAGATACTCCATTCAAGTCTCCTCAGCAACCTCACTTTCAACGACGTCTACCACAACAGGGTCAAAAGAAGATGAATTGATGATTGAATTTCACACATTGCTGTCCGACAACCTGAACGGGAAGCTTTACAACCCATTTGTCTCCTCCATCACCTCAGTTCTGGCAATGTTATAATAACATGCTCACTCAAGCTGACAACTTTCACACTTTCATTTTCGCTCGGAAATATATATACACTCCTGAGATACAAGGTGCGTGAAAAGGGACGGATGGAGCATCTGAATGGATGTGTAGCACCCACACAGACAGGAAATTAAAAATGTCGAGAAGCGATAACAGCAGATGTGTTTGTGAAGAGTGCAGGCCTAATTGCTGTAAATGTTGTAACTGTATACTATATAACGTACACAAAGAAAAATACAGTATTACAACACCAAACCAAAACACTGATTAATCTTCTTGTCTGAAAAGGATCAGAAAGACGTGACTAGTGCTCATCGCAATTTCCCACAACTTAAAACTGACTTTTTCAGGTGTTTTGTTGGATCGAACTAACAATCTCTATTAAAGGTAAGTGAGTTATTATCAAACTAAGAAAATAACTAAGCAACCCAGCAAACACCCATATTTAAAAAAGCTGCAGCCTAACATATTCCAGTACTTCTGCCATATGACATCAGCTGCGTTTCTATAAATATGTCAAGCAAATCTGAACCAAACATTTGAAATGTCACAAAACAAGGAAAACATCCTGGATATATTTTGTTCCGTTGTCCATTTGTTCATTTTACATCAAGTGACGCTTGTTTCAAGCAAGTGCACAATTCAGGATGCTTTCCAATGTGATACTTAATAAAATGTGTATGAATGTATGTCATGGAAACACACCTTTTGATACTGAAATACTGGCTTTCTAATTGTCCAAGAGGATTGGTTTCTCTCTCATTGAAAAGTTCAACTCATTTCTCAAGAGAGGAAAATAAAGAAACAGGAGAAAACTAGAATTGTATGTATCTTGTCTGTCCAGACTCATAATTGTATGTAGTGAAGACTTTAATAAAGGGCATGAAGTGTACTTTTTGGTGAAATGGAAGTTCTCACTGTACTGACTGTCTTCGCTTACTATTTTTACAGAGGTGTATAGTGCTGATTAATGGACAGAAAAGGGGTTCACAGTGTATTACGATGTGATAGTGAAGTTGACCTTGGACATTGTGGATGTAACATAATTTCTATATATTTATTTATTTATTTATTTTATGAATCTGTTCATCCATGATTGAACATTTGTGCCAAGGATGAATAAACTCCCCCTGGGATATTGCGTTGGAACATTGGAGAATGGAACAAACGCACAACCCGACAACATACAGCCTCCAGAGCTGCCTGTTGATCCAACTTGCATAAAAAGCCCTGCATATGTCTAGTATGATGTACTAATTAGTGCTGCTGTTGCCACCAGGAGGAAAATTATTTATTCAATACCTTAAGAATAGCTTGTGTTACCAAACTTAAGCTCATTAGTCATTAGTTAAGACCTGAGGTGAGATAGGAAAAAAAAGACTTTATTTACTGTATGTCTTCACTGTTGGTCATGTGATGTCCTTGCTCTGTGACCACCAGCATATTCAAAAATGAACGGGGATACCAGAAACTAGGAAACCTCCCTTGTTTTCAGAAAAAAAGTTGACATATTAAATCAATTCAATGTCAAGGTATAAGCTCAGAGAGGAGCGCTGATGGAGACGTTTGAGGTTAAAGCAGGTGAACGCTGAGTTTGACTGGACACGGTCAGGAAATTCTTCCGTTTGCTCCGCAGTTAATTAGAGGAGACAGTAATGGAAAGTTTGATGCTCAAAACATGTTAGGAATGACTGTTGAGCATCATTTGTATTTGCCAGTCATGTACAGAGAGCTCTGTGAGATACTAAAGCCAGATCTACCATTAAAAACATGCTTATTTGTTCCTTTTAGTAATTAATGATTTAGAGATCACTGACGATTATTAGTCAGGTTTCCATTCAAATGTATCGCAAATTTTAACCAAAGTTTCCTCCTATTATTGTTATGCAACTATTAAGAGCTGGTTCAAAACTTTGCGAGTTAGATGAAGTACTTCGTACAATAACTACCTGAGCAGCTGATGGAGGAGCTGATAGACGCAAGGTATGAGGTATTTTGTAAACAAGCCTGAAAACCTGAAGCTGGCTCTAGCTTTTATTTTAATTTCTGTATATGCTTTATGTTCTGGACTATACATTTGAGCACAAAAAAAGTGTATGAGCCGACGGTAATTATCACAGGACTACACTCCAAGACACGTGGTGACAAATATACAATTTCATCTCTTTACTACTATTCAATATTATGAATTTTTACTAACAGAAAGCGTTTTTTATTACTGATTGCCATCTTTGTGTTGTTTGTGCACCATTAATTTAAAGTGCTTCCTCAGTGGTTGGTAGCTTTCGCTGCTTAAGTTTGACCCAACCAAGTATTTACTTGCTGTCACAAATACTAATTTGAGTCTCTGAAACCTTGCACAGTCTGGCCCAAATTGGAACGGTGACCAATCCAGTTCTTCATTTTGACAATTATGTGGCTGCATTTCCAGCGCTAATGTTAGTGTTTCTGAATGGATTACAGGAGAAGAGTTTCAAAGAGCAGAAAAGAGCAGCGCTGACAAGGAAACAACAAGGCAGGAGCAGTTAGTGAACAACGGTGAGAACAAAACAGACTTTTACATCAGACAGTATCTTAGCAACAGATGTATGCCTATTGTGCCAAATATGGAGACTGACAGAATTGAAGCTATTAAGCCAACTCTGGCAGGAGTCAAGGTACCACAGAGTCTTGTCTAAATTCGGAAGCAGCTACACACCTTCTTCTATGAATCTTAAATTGACACTAATGTACACACAGTACAGTAAAATAATTTTCTGTGAAAATGTCATTAACACAGTCTGGCAGACAGCGGTGGATGTCAGATTCTCTCTATACTCGATATCCTATGTGTATCCAAGACCATGTGCTTCATGTTACTTAGTACATTCATGTAGAAAAACTTTAACATAAACAATGTATTATTAAATATTAATATCTTAAAAAAAACACACAAACCAACCCATGAACATATCGGATTCTGATTCAAATGTTTAAATTGGGGCATTAATGTACATAACATCACCTCCTTTGAACAAATCAGCAGCACACGGACTGTGAAAATACATTTTGAGTGCCTTTCAATAAATAAGAATGCACCAAACCAAGAAATATGTCACAAGAGGCTGAATCCTGGCGGTCGAACAGCGCGGCTCAACTCAAGCCTGTCCTTCAGTAATAACAGACTCTTATATGTTCAGAACTCTTCAACTGCCTGCTGCCTGTTTGGATTTGTGTCCATGGCAACGAACCAGACAGTCTGGCCCCAGCAGAACGTCACTGATGAAGTGGTGTGTTATGATAATA
The DNA here is from genome assembly GCA_037367275.1 of Coranthus polyacanthus. Lineage (NCBI taxonomy): Eukaryota > Metazoa > Chordata > Actinopteri > Kurtiformes > Apogonidae > Coranthus > Coranthus polyacanthus. The sequence continues at coordinate 14,653,032 of JAPQRN010000003.1, forward strand.
GTCATTGGAAAAAATGAAACCTGAAAATATACCACGCTTTTGCAAGGGCTCGCAATCTATTTACATTTTTAGATTTCACTTAAGCAGCTTTATGGATCTGGTGGTGTTTGTGTAGAATGAGAATGGGAAAAAAAGTGGTGTGTGTGCATTCCGCTTGTCTACTACATGTAGCAGTGAAAGAGGAATAAGAGGTTAAAATAGAGTTCCATGTCTCACCTTGGCACAGTATGTGACAGACTGGCTTGGCTGGACGACGTCTGGCTCCTCCCCTCCACACTGAGCGCCTGCGGACCGAGCCCTGCTCCCGTTATGTGTCCAGATGCCGGCGGCTGCTGCTGCTCCTCCTCTTCGTCCTCCACCTCTTCGCTGGCTGGTTTGTCCTTCCCTCGACCCTCGCTCTCGTTGTCGCTCTCCTCGCCGAGGATGTCGTCCACCTGTTTGTCAAAAAAAAAAAAAGAGCTTCTGTAAATTAATGTTTTACGTTTTGGACAGGACGAGCTTAGGGAGTCAGGTTATAGCTTAACACTTTACAGCATGTATTCATATTCTGTATAAAATAAATACAGAATATGCCACACTTTGTATATATACTACTCTTGAGTAGGGGGCGGGATAAGAGAATTACTGACAGTACATCACAATACAACGTCCAAGATAACAATTGTATTATGATAGTGATTCACTGATGGATATGAATTTTGCACGATGGGTTCTACTCATGTTATACAGTGATATGCTTTATTCTTGGTGGGTGTTACATCAGTTATGGTACAACCTTAATGATGTTGAGGCCGAATATGTCTACATGCCCACGATTGTAAAACCCCTCAGCCGCGGGGGGTGTCAGCGCCCATTCATAACTGCTTGCACTAGTTACATGGTATTACTACATTATTACCTATGTATTACCAAACCATCACCACACTTTTACCATGTTATTAACTAGCTGTAATGTAAAGTGCTACCAAATTTCCACCTAAAGCAGCATTTTCTGACTTCAAGGCGCAGAGATTCCAACTAAACATCTAATTACAGTATAATCTATATATTGTAATTAGTATATTGAGTATATTGTTTAAAAGGTCACATACTGTAAATAATCACATCACCCAATTTCAAAACCCCCGCCCCCCAAAAAACGAACTCTAATATAAGTCACAAAGTTAGCACTTTGTATCGGGTGATATATTGAGGGGTTGTTTTATTTTGTCTACCTCTTGCAATGGGACAATATTTGACAGCTAATAAAAAAAAACTCTGCCATGAAGAAACAATCCAGAGCCAAACACAAAGTAAATCTGTCCAGTAAGGAAACCCTGTCACACAGTGAAGATGCAACCGTCAGCTCCACTAGCAGTTCATAACATGTAGTGCCCCAAGGTTACAAACTATTTAGAGCCCACAGACAGCCGTCAGATCACTGGAAATCTCAGGTGAAACCTGTCACAGCAAATATGCACCCTCTCATTAGCAGCATGTGGCTGAGGGAACACTGGGATTAATGAAGGGGGACATTCTGTTGAGGCTATAGCTGGGATCATTAGTGGCATCAGGCCAGGCTCATTAAAGCCCTGTTGTGGGGTCTTTGGGCAGTCGCAGAGTGCTTCTGTAAAGGTGGAAGGTAAAACCACCTGAGGCGAGGTCGCTGTGGAGAAACAAAAGAACAAACAGCCAACACATCAGGTCAGCGTTTCATTTGCTGAATCAAATTTGAATGACAATGACTCCAAAGGGAATCAACAAATCACAAGGTAGCACACAAATAAGACAGCACAAGAGGTTTGTTTGGTCTCTTCTCTCAGCAGTGTACTATTTAAGATTACATCTCAACACAAATTGCCCATCGACCTAAAATGCTTCTCTTCCCATGACATTTTTCCAATTACTGTCTCCCACCAGTGCCAACAATGACCTTTTTTGGTATGGCTGCTGAGGATTTGAAAGGACGTCTATTTTTCTGTCAGTGCAGTTAGAACATCTACTATAAAAAGCAAAAATGGAGGAAGGCTGTATTCTGGTATTAAGACGGCAGATGTATGTATATTAATATGAAGCAAGAGCAGGCTGCTGATTAGGTTGATATGAAGTCTAAAACCAAAAAGAATCAGTAAGCCCATTTCAAAACATTAAACCACTAGCACCTATGAAGCTCAAGTTAAATCCTGTTTGTTCAATGTGACCCCTCTCAGACTTCATACTGCCTTCAAATGGAAGTTGAGCTTGTTATGACACGGGAAGTCGTGTACTCAAAAAGCTTGGTGTTCAAGTGGCAAGCTGTGAGAACACCGCTGCTAAGCAACAGTGTCTAGAAGCTGCTGAAGCTAAGAGTTTAGCCTGCTAACGAGCATGTAACGTAATGCACTAAATGCCGTTGGGGAAATCAGCATCTTACCACAGACATATAATAAAATGAAAAAGGAAAACTCTAAAATTACAATATATTAAATCACCATCCACCAAAAGAAGAACCTCCATGGCCTCCGCCACGTTTCGTATTATTGTGTGTTGTGGATTTTTAATTTTACATTTTATATTTTCTTCAGTTTCTTTTCTTTTTGTCACAACAGCATCATTAGGCAGAAATGAAAGGAAATGGTTAATATAGCATAAGCTTCCATGTGATTTATGTACCATCTTAAAACCTTTCTAGTGTAGAGTTTATTTTTAAATTTACACATACTAACACACCCAATATGCTTGTTATGCCTGTTTTCTTTTGCCTCTGTTAAACTTGTGTTCTGTGTGACAATACTGTGAACTGTGGATAATTCTCTCAGACAAAGTTAAAATGTGGATTTATGGAAAGTGGCCATAACTAGCTTATTGTCTGCTACTCGGCAACTCTTGTGAACTTCATAATTTGGCAGTGGGACAACGTTAATCCCTCATTGGCTTAGTAGGAACTTCAAAGTCTGTGAGTCTGAGTGTGGACCCTGGGATTGAGCCACATATTTAGTGAGTTGAACTTTGACATTATATTGCAAAAGGAAGCCTGTGTGCCTGAAGGGGTACAGGAAAGAGAAATAACACAAGTGGTCTGTTTCTATTACTGTACATCTTTGTCAGTGTAACAGTAGCAGCAGCTTATTTCTAAACCCAAAATACATGCTCTGCGCATGAAACAGAGCACTTCCTCTCCACTACCAGCAAACAGAGTGCTGCAGATGCAGTGTAAAGTATACGATCTGATCACTAGCCTTTAAAAAAACAATCTACAGTTCACCATGTCAGGAAGGGTCTTACGACCTTAGCAGAAATGGAACCATTAACAATCCCCTCCAAAAGCAAGACAAACTTCACACGGCATCTCCTCCCTGCCGGTAACCAAAGGCCAAGTAAAAAGCACACCACAAAACTTTTCAAAGCACAACACAGCTCCCCCTCAGAACCGGTTTAGGGTCGCACTAATGGTCTCATCACTGCGAGCTGCAAGTAGGGATAATACAAGTGCGATTCCAAGGGGCAGGATTTATTCTGGGCTAAACGCAGTTACTACATTTAAATTCTTACCTGAATAAGTGCAAAACAGGGCAAGCATATAGACAAACATTTAAGACTTGAGAAAGACTTTCACAGGGCTCGACAGTGTGAACATTTCACACATATTTGCAACTAAAAATTGATGGGTGCAAACCACAAGGTGTATTTAAAGTCAGCTTAAGCAAACTCTTTTTTTCAACAAGAATGTTGATAACAAGAACAATGACACAGTCACTGTGCTAAACAAATGTAGTTACATGAAATTTTAATTGCTTTAATCTCCTCTTTGGAAAATTACACTGTTTCGGGCACCAAATGCCTCAACAACTGTACATTTTGAAAGAATTATTTTAGCTTTAATTCTCAAAATCAGTTACTATTTTGGTGCTAAAACAGATTGATAAAACTGATTGAAGACACTGTTTCCCAATAAAACAAAGCATTTAAAAAGAAAAATACTATATACTACATACTATTAATTGATATCCAGAGTAAGTATAGTTTTGAATATTTCATTTGTTTTTATTTAGTCTTTCAGTTTGGTTTTAGTTTCACGGATGCATTTGGTTTAGCTTTATTGTGAGGAATTGACTAGTGTTAGTGTAGTTTTTATTTAGTTTTTCAGCTCTTATGGGGAAGACCTCATTTATTTACAAAACCGTTGTTTATTAAAAGGTCCCCTATTGTGCAAAACCATTTTCCTTATAAATTATGAACTTAACATTAACACTGGGGGAAAACAAAAATGAAGGAGATTTTGCCTTCAACTATTTTTTTAACCATTTTTTTTTTTGTAGTTTTTGGTATTTTTATTTACGTTAATGAAATTGATTTTTTAAGGGTAGTTTCTGTTACTTATGTTTAACCATAGAATTGTGTGAAAAAACAAAACTTAAAGAATTAAATAAAATAATAATAAAAAACAGGAGACAGTGCTGAGCTTCACACAAGTTATTTCCGAGCACTGGTTCACTTAAGGTCTGACTTTAAAGGTAAAAAAACATCAGTGTCTTGGTACATTAACTCAGAAAAGACACTTTACCTGCGAGGAAAATTCAGTAGGAAAGGTAAAACAAAAAGCCTCAGTGAGAGCAGGGCACAATTTCTTGAAACCTGCAATTTCAGCTCTGATTGTCTGGACCAATTTTGTTTGTGAAGGCTTATTGTACAAGGAGCTCATGTCTTTGCCAGACTGAGGACTGCACAGGGGAGACATTTACATCACAAATTCCCACTGCAGGGGGATTACACAAGCTTTATTCCCCGTCAAAATTACTGACTTCATCTGCGTACGGTAGTCAGAGGTGGTAATAGGGCATGCTGTTGATTGGTGAGTCGTGTAGGACCATTGGCAGGTCATTTCATGTGGGCGAGGGGGAATATAAAGGCTTTGCATTTCTAAAGGAACACTCACCTGAAGCCCAGGAGGATGGGAAATTTATGCCCATGTATAAGAGGAGAGGCTGACATGAAGAGGTGATACAATACTATGAAATCATGTCACAAAGGAAACAAGTAAACGGTGGTGAGGATAGAGAATCAGAGTTTAAAGCAGAGTACGCAAAATCTAAATAAATGAATATAGTTTGAAGCATGAATAATTCAAAAGTGTCCTGATATTGATGTGTGAATATTTCCAGTGAGAAGCATAAAGCCTTCACTTGGAGACTACTTCTACAGAGGATTATGGTGTTGAATATGATCAGAAAAGTATGGTGACTTTGAGGAATTAAGACCAACACCAGATTCACAGCAAGGGAATTATGGCCTGCCTGTTTCATCACTGTTTCTCACAAGCAATTTGTCAACACATGTCCTGTCCCCCTCAGTCTCTCACAAAGCTAACACTGACTGCATTAGCTACATCCCGCAGTATATGCTCACTAAATTTGGTAGCTTGTGCACCTTCATGTCATTTACACCAAAGATCGGCTATATGCGAAGACGTCGCAACATACGCTCCACCAATGATGTGAAACGGTTCGCTTCCTGTCTCCTAAGTGGGCGTGGTCACAGGGGTTGAGAACTTCATGCGATGGATGAAAGTAGATGAATAAGGTTTAAATAAAATAATAATACAATAATATCACGTTTTTGAAAAATGGGTCAAATTTTTACTGGGGTGACTTTGGGGTGAAAGAATCAGTCAAAATCTGTAAATCACATTCATTTCTCCCATTGGAATGAATGAGGTAGGTTCTGCCTCTAATCTCCTAAAAGTGGACAGTGGAGAAACCATGTGACATTGAAACAGAATATCACTCTCCAGTGAACCATCTTGTTCTTATGCATCTTTGCTTACACTAGTTTTCTTTCTGATTTTTAAAGGCTGTAGTAGACATTGAATTAGCGAATTTACAACCCCCCACTACCAATCCTTAGTCCTCTTTGGCTGAGACGGAGGCAGAGAACAAGTAAAATTAGGGTCAATTCTGAGATGAAATTCTATGAGTTCAGTTCATTGTTGAGTTCAAGTGAACATTTGCGTCAAATTTGAAGAAATTCCCTCAAGGCGTTCCTGAGATATCACATTCAAAAGGATGAGACATACGGATGGACGGACAACCTGAAAACATAATGCCTCTCAAAGAAGTAAAAAGTGGTGAGAATGGAGCAGCAGACTGTTCTTGGAACTGAATTCAGTTCTTTGTTGGTCTAGGGTCGCATTAAAGGCCATATTCTCTTCAGCTTCCTGAGTAACAGGCAAGTCCCATTCTGATAGAAACTATTCCAATTTCCATCTTTCCTCAGTCAGTGCATACTCCTACATGATGGGAAGCTACAGAGAATACAGCTTTCTTTTGAAACGTCTTAAGAGGCTCTGCAAACAGGAAGATATTGTCTTCTCTTCGCTGTTGTTTCAGCAAGATGTGATAAACTGCAGCTGAGGTTAGTCAAGGGGAATTACATAAGGCTGAACAGGAAACATTGCTTTGGAAAGGAATACAAAATACTTCAGTGAATTCATTCACAGACTTCAGATGTCAGAGTGTTTTTCCATCAATGATCGGCTCTCTTCAATCTGCATAGTGTAAAAACATTTCTCATTCCTGCAGAGCGGATTATAATTTTTTTTTTTTTAAACCAAAACTGGACATTTTGTCAGATGACTGAAGATATTTCTGTCAAGCTGCCGAAGGCTACGACCAAATGGAAACCGGAGCAGAGGGAGTATTCATAGCAAACAGGTTCGGGGGACGGACGATAGAGTCTGGTTTTGATGATGTAGAGGCCTGTCTGGCAGTGGAATGATGGCTGACTGCTCCTGACCCCACGTAACCGATCTGTTATAGTGTAACTCACTGCTCTCGACTATAAGTGCATCATCAATTTCAGCACCATGGACAGCACCACACACACACACACATTACTTGAGGGCAGCAGAGTGATTTCAACTTGACATGTTGCCTTTTCCATGAATAAGAAAAACATGCTAAACATAAGTGGAGAAGGCTTCCAATTAACAAAACCTAATTATAGAAGCAGAGGAAACATTAACACAAATGTAGCCCCAAACCCCACAACAACTCCACATTAATTAATCTTTTTTTATTAGCACCAGTGTGTAAGAATTAGACGGCTCTATTTGCCGAACTGGAATATAACAGGGCTGTTTGACGTGACCAAAATCTCACATCCTGATTAAGGTTCTGTCATATCCGCATAATTATACACATCATGGACATAATATGCCCAGATCTTAACGTCAAATACTTATCATCTGGTATAGGCCTACAAACCATAAGCTGCCTCGTTTAGTCTCCACAGACTCTATACCAAAAAACCTCAGCACTTTCATGATTCTGCCTGTGAGATTGACAAATAGTGGTCTTATCAGCCCAGAGCAGCTTTATGGAAGAGCCTCACAGCAGAGTGAAAGTGCATGGGACATTATGGTAAAGAGAAACATGAAGCAGATGTTTAAATCAACAGAAACCTCAGTTCACTCTTTACAGTTGTGGATGACACATGATAAGAATGCTATAGATTTGTTATAGGAATATATAAGGATGATTGGATGTGTTTACATCAGACAGAAGACGATATGAAGCAAGCTTTTACAGGTAAAAAAGCTTTTTGGATGATTTTTCATTGATCATTTTATGGCATTCAGCTGTAGCAGTGCCTGGCAATGACCTGACAGAAAGATGAAGGTGAAAACTGGATGACACATTTGTTTGCAAAAACCCCTGTGCCACAATTTAACGGACCAATACTCTATCAAAATAATAAGACGATGACTTCCTTAATAAGACTCTACATTCTGCAGACTCATGCAGAAGCTTGTCCAACCCATTCACTCCCAAGGTTTATATCCCACCAAGGATACAAGAGATCAATACCCGCAGGAGGAGGGAGGGTCGGGATCACTGTGACTGATGACTGTACTGGATCTCCTATGATCCCAGGCTTAATGAGCCATGTCCCTGAGGGCCAACGTGGCGTCACACGTCAAAGCAACACTGACCCGTGTCTAAATCGACACCTGACCTGTATAATAATCACTTTGGATTTCATTCCCTCATGCAGCCGTAACTTATCAGGTCTTTATTTGATTTCCCTATTACTTTTCGTAATGTTTAAAAAGGAGCTGTGGAAGCACTATAAAACAAGACTAACAAAGCAGATAATACCTAATAAAAGACTAGGGAACAGATTCACTAAGCAAGGCAAATGACGGTGATGATTTTGAAGGAATATGCATACCTTATGAGGGTGCATGTTATTCTTGTTTCTTTTAAAGTGGCAATATAAGTGTGGGCATGTGTTTCTCTCAAGAAACAGCACAACAATGCAGACAAGGAGGCAAAATGACCTGCAACACCTGTAGGTGAGGTAAATGCACTAAGGGGAAAGTTGCCTTCCACAGAGGAAATTAGAAAAAGAAGGCATGACCTAAGGATACATGGAGAAAAATGTGGAAATTGAATCCTGATTTCCACAATCCACAACACGAAGTGGTTATTGTCAAACCTGACCAGTAGCCTCCATTAACTCTATATGGTTGGTTGGTAGGTTATTTGTTTTAACTTCAAAATGTTCATAAATGTGTGCTGTCCATAGTTCTGAGAAACAATGGGAAATTTGAATGTCGTTAAGCTCAAGACTTCAAGTATTTCATGTTAGATTTTTTTCTGGTGTGAAGGATGACCTGAAGCCTTAAAAAAATGTCTGTGAAAGTAAGAGTTTTATTAAGCCTATGCTTGACTTCTTAGAGACTCTTCGCGTAGTGATCTTAAGACCAAAATAACGTAACTGTCAGGGTAATGCCACATTTGGCAGTAAAGTGACTAGATATAGACAGATAGAGGGATCAGTTTGGTCAATTAGAGAAAACTGAGCTGGATTTTTGAGGTTAGTTTAACGCTCAGTTCCAGATGTACTGAGTGATTCATTTGAGTATGATGCTCTGTGAGAGATTTATTTATTGATTTATTCATTTAGGCATTCGTTACTTAAACTTAGATATTCCGATCAACAATTATTTAGCATCTAACAAAGTAAAAAATAGCCAGTTTGACACTGTTTTTTTCATGGAAGATTTTTCTTTCAAGGACATTTGCATTTTGCTGTTAGAAACTTAATTAATTATATTGTCCTTTAAAAATCCACTATCAGTCGACCTCTAAAACTGACCTTCATTTAAAAGCCACAGAATTCTGAAAGAAAAACTATTACAAATACAAGTGAAATAAGGCCAGCGACAAAAATAACTGTCCATGCTTTTCCTATGCCAACTTTTCACTGCATGTCTTGATTAAATGTTGAGTTGTTTTTTTAACACCAAAACAGTTTCTCTTCTAGCTCAAAGTGTTTGTAAAGCACCTTATGGACGACTAGGGCCAGATTTACTGAGTTATTTAAAAGAGTAGATGTAAAAGACGGTATCCAATTCCAGTTATCAAACAACCAACAAGGGAACATGAATTTCAAAGAAAGGTCACCCGGTTGGTTTACTGCCGTGATTCTTCGCTGGGCAACACATGTTGCTCCAGGTAAATGGACACATACCACCATGTAACCACTGGTGACATTTAAATGTGAGGCTGTCTACCTGTCTCAGATGTGTACCTTGCTCCAGCCAATTAAGGCTGGTCCTTCCCTTTTGCCCTGGAGATCTAGAGTGTTTAGGAATGTCACAGACTGCCCTTTACCTAAGGCAGCCCGAGGAGGATGACATTTGAAGTACACTATATCTACAAAGGATCCTCCCTTCAAGTCAATTTCTTTACTTTTCTATAATATGAAAGCTGTTGGACAAGGAATTACTTATGCTTGCCAAAAGCAAACAGTGCAGCTTCCAAATTATAGCCTGGCAGTAATTCAAAATAGTGGTTTGCATTATATACACTATATTCTATGCAAAACAATAATGCCTTAAAAGCTGAGCCATTTAGGAAACAAGTGTACAAGTCATGTTCTGGGCTATATACAGTCAGGTTACTGTATTAATATTTGTTGCCATATTTAACTGTTAATTAGCCCAGTTGTGAACGAGTAATTAGCAGTGTTTGTCACGTGACTCCGTTGCTCTCTCAGTTCAGCAGTTATGGCTGGCATGGGTGTTTTGTGAAAATTATGTGGCTTTGTTCTGATTTCTGAATGAGTTTTGTTTCAGCGAAAGTTTACAAGTTCTAAGCTTTATTTTATTAAAAAAAACAAAAAAAACAAGAAAGGTATGTCTCATGTTTACTGTAGTGAGTCATTGTTCACCAACTGTCTAGTTCTGACAGTTTGACAGTTGTGTTAGGACGGTCGACGACCAAACCATGCGCACATTTTAAACTTGTATATTTATCTAAATGTTTCTTTAGCTTTAGCAACTTCGTATTTGAATTAGATATGTTTCTATGAAAACATTTCTGCAACCTGTTTAAGCTAGTTTGTTGCTTACAACTTCAGGCCTGGTTATGGTTCGGTTTTGGTCATTTTAAATGCTATTTCTCTGTTTGACTGGAATTTGTTACTGGTTGATGATTTCATATTACGAGTGGACAGGAACTTCACTTTTGGAAGAAGAAAAGACAAAGTAGCTATAGCCAAGGTTGGCCACGGTTAGCCAATGTTAGTTAATGTTAGCCAGATGTGCTAACAGTTGGTACGGGATGAAGTGAAATAAAGCCTCTGGACAATGACTTGCATTTGAGTCTTGTTTGAGTCATTTGTAAGTACTAGTGTGGTTTATTTGGGTCATATCTTAAAAACACTGCCTATTCTTTGTAAATTTATGTTGACTCACAAACTTCCTAAAAGTAGATTTAAACGCAAAGTATGTGACAATTTTTTGCTTGTTTTTGTAAACAGAAGAGTTCCAACTTGACCCCTCCTCTCCGCTCGACAAATGGGGAAGAGAGAGACCGGTGGTCGAACGAGCATGAGACAGCAATGAGAGAGAGACTACTGACAGCGAGACAAAAAGCGGTGAAATAGAAAAATAAAGCGGTATTTCCAGATTCTGTCACAGCGGTTATATTGTAAAAACAAATAAACACACCCATATCTTCCCAAAACACTACGGGAATGCTCTAGAGGCAGGAAACAGTTACATACTTTGCCTTTAAGAATTCAGAATGAAATGCATTTGTTTTGCTTTAACAAAATGAGGAGTTATCACATCACTATATAAGACAAACAACCAGCTGAGGACAAAAATGTCATCTTCGCTCGGTGATGAGCTTCACTCAGTTTTATGCCCCAACATTCTAAATGTCACATTTACACAATAAGTGCTGATAGTGTTTTGGGAGCAATTCCCATAGTGCGCAGTGAACACCTCATTAACTAACTCTATCTTCAACCTTGATAGGACTATATTAGCAAGAGGCTGGCCTTTAATTAAGATGGAAAATTAATCATAAGTCCAGGCTACCATGACATGTTTTAATGGACAACTTAAATGATTAATAATAACAAAAATAAGCAGTGTGCTTTGGTTCTAAAAGGGTGTGGATTCATGATGCGTTTCTTCAGCACTTCTCACGCTCTGAGCTTCTAACTTCCTACTATGCCGAGTGATAAAACTGGATTGAGAAATCTCTCTCATCTCTTTAGGGGAAAAAGAATAATCGCCACATTACCGGCATCATTTCTCAACTTGTCCACGACTTGGCATGCTTTGCACTTACTGTAATAAGACACCTCAAGGCACCCACAATTTCAACTTAAAACAGAGCATAAGTGTAGACAAATCCATCTTACTAGATTTGAATTTAAGTTCAACTCAGTCTCTGTTGAAAAACTCAAACATTCAATCCAACATTCCACGCATTCAATTTAGCCACAAGGCTGGCAATAAGTCAAAGAGGACAATTTCCCAAACCTCACTTGTCATTTATTCATTATTACATAAACAAATATTTTCAAACATCCTGTTCTTTTTCTACACCTAAGATTGAGTAGAGAGAAAACCTTCTTCTCTCTACCCACCCTTACTCAGGCACAGTCATACAAAAGATGATGCACCATTTCCAGATTAATAATAGCAGCACAATTTCCACTTTACTTCCTGCTGCAGATGTCTTAATATTTAACAGGCACAAACACAGATTTAATCTTTACAAGTATGACCTGCTTTTGCCACAGCAGTAGTACAGGACTAATAATTCTTCCCCTATATGTACGAGGAAGAATCCAGTTTAGGATAGCTACTTCATTTTGACCGCTGAGACAGGGATGACCATTAACTCATTTATCATATCCCAGGATCTAATACAATTTCCAAGCAATTTCCTGAACTGATTATTGGAAGTAATAACAATCAAAAGCTGGTAAATTATTAAAATGTTACCCAAGCAGCATATTTTTCCTTAATAAAAATACTTTTAATTGCTTGCATAATCCATACTTCGGAATTTGAGCTATAAACATATCACATAGATAAAATATGAATAAAGATAAAATCTACTAAGATGTTTCCTCACATGATTGAGAGGAAGTCAAGCATTATCTAGTACAGCTGATGAAAACATCTGCTAAGACAAGACAGATGCCATGGGGATCGACACATAATGAAATGTTATCTTGAACAGTCTACGGTGTCTCCCAACTTTCACTTGCAGCAGCTACTCTAAGACGGTTGATTGCACAGTTCATGGAGTGCAGCTTTGTTCTGCTTGGCCCCAGTCTTATCCCTGTAACTGGATGTGGCCGCCATGATGTCACGTTGGTTTGTGGGCTGCTGTTTTCAAGCCTCAAGTTTAGACTTTGGCTGTCACCATCTGGGTTTTATAGAGAAAGAAGTGACTGTGTTTGGACAAGAGGGTGGAGCTGGGAAAGAGTGAGGGGTCAACGTCAGCAAGCTAAAGCTACCACTAACATACTGAAAACCTCCCACACTGCTAACACTGTTATGTTAAACGGCACCAAGTAACACTGAGCTGCTTGTTAAATGTTAACAGACACAATTGTGTTTGATAACGGTATCATTTTTGCTTCACGTACAAGCACACTAATTAGCGCTAGCTCGTCTAATTAGCATGCTAAATGACAAACCATATAATGCAATACCATGCTAATATTAGCTAAAGGCTCATTATTGTAATAAAGTACAGGTAAACTTCATGAAACATTTGCATGACAGAATCCTTTGATTTAACGTTTTAACTACAAATACAGTAGAGCTGTCTTTAAGGAAAAAGTCTGTTTATGTTTTATTCAACAAAGAGAAGCTCAGAAAGTCCAAGTCCAGTTGAGTGAGCTGTCAATCAAAGCCCACACAGAGGACACAGATAGTACCCACCTGCCTCTCAAAGCGGCAACAACCTTAATTATGCATAACTTTAAGCCTTATTATAATTTAAATGGATGAGTTATATAAAAATAAGAATGTTTGTACCAGTCTGTAAATATGTTTGTTTCTGCTGTAAAGGGGCTTTTGGACGTTTTTGGAGTAGCCTCAAGCAGCCATTTGAGGAACAGGTCTTGGCACTTACACGTTGGCTTCATTTTTCAGCTCTGGAAGTTGCTGCTTGGTTCAACCTAGTACCTTTGCATTAGCATAAGCCTTCGTAACATGCTGAACAGGATAGCGTCAACACATCTCTAACCTGTACTTGCAAATAATTTAATGTGACAGATGTAATCGTCTTCTTTACAGCATTAGCTGCATTTTCAAGCATCATTTGATTTTATCAAACAGAACCTTGAAAGCTCAGGGTTATGAAAATAAAATGAAAATAGAAATGTTAAATAGTTTAGGTAGCATTTCTAGGTCAGTCATTTTTAGAGGATATGAGATGCATGTCTGCATCGTCTTCAAACATTTACGCAGAGAAGAGAATGAGAAAAAGTGTTTTTCCAGAAAGGCACGATATAGCAGCGCTCAGTGCCACTGCCTGCAGTACATACAGTACTTACCTTCAGGACTCAGTTGCATTAATAAAAACAGGGCAAATGGGGGGCTTTGCAAGGTTTAGCAACCCAGTTAAAAGGAGTCAGGTTGGCATTCAAATCGTGACCACACACACTGACATGTAGATCGTTTCATTACATGGGGGTTGCTGGTCTACTGCTACCTCTTCAATTCAGATAGTTTGTTAGTTTGGAGGAATTAACATGCTAAAACACAAAAGTCACACAATAACCAAAAACAAACAGACTGAGGCAGCTGTTCACTCCCATGTTCTGCAAGGTAAAAATAGTGTTTTTTTTTTTTTTCAAGGGAGTCTGGTGGCTTTCAAGAGTTTCAGGACTTCAGTTCCCCATCAGAGAGTAAGCAGTGAGAATATTCTGCAGAGTTTTGGCAGTTTGGCAGTAGACACCAACACCGTGATTTTCTGGTAAAACCCTATCCCATTCTGTTTACAATTTTCAATTTTAACGTTACAAATTAGATTAAAAAATGTGGGGATGTAATAAGTGATAATTCTCCTTCCTTTCTCATTATACAGTCATACCATTCTATATAAAATATATATAAGTGCAGCTCTAAAATGGCTAATATTGACTAAAACTCACATACAGCAGGATGCATTATTAATATATCCAATAGAAGTATGCTACAGAGCTCAAAACATTGCACAGTGATGACGTTTTTGATGTTATTTGAGATATTCCCATTACGTGAAGAAGAGACTAAATCACCACTGACTGACACGTGACCTCACTTTGAAAATGGCTCATCACGTGTCATATCTCATGTGAAGGAGCCACAAAGTCATTTTCTGCAGAATAATCACCTGCTGAGCAGCTCTTGACAGATCTCAAGGATGTGCTTTGCACATTTCCCCCCTCGCCAAAGCATTAGACGCCATTAAAGAGTATCATCTGAGCAGGAGTCGCACCGCTCTCAGACATTAGCAATCACTTCACCTGCGTGGCAAGGATGGCAATAATATAAAGTGCAGGGAGGAGGACAACGTGACAGCATACATGAAAATTAGAATATGAGATTGAATGCCTAGGAGAAAATGTGAATTTAAATCATGTGCTGCTGTGAAATAATACAGACAGGTGACAAATGAAAGGAAAAACCTGATGGGAGTGGTCTGTTCCAGGATGACAATGCCCCCATCCAAGAGATCACCAAACGGTTTGATTATTATGAAGAAGATGTGTATCATATGGTATGAGTCACAGACATCAGATCTCCACCCAATTGAACACCAATGGGAGATTCTGGATGTGTTAGATGGTGCTCTCCACCTCCATCAACACCAAAACACCAAATGAGGGAACATCCTTTACTGTTAGCAAACACAGCCACATGTGTTAATATTTAGCATGTAGCTGAAATCACTTGGCAGTGTTTAACATAACATTTACAGTACTAGTTAGCAGTGTGGCTGGTCCATGTTTTAGCATTTGCTTGGCGTGTTTCATCCGTTGCCAGCCTTCTAGCCTTCAGCTAGCCTGCTGACAGAAGAGTTCCTAGTTAGCAGTGTGGTCATTGTTTTCAGTAAGTTAGCAGTAGCATTAGCTTGGCGAGTGCCACTCCTTGCTCTTCCCCAGTTTCACCTTCTTGTCCAAATATGGTGACTTCAGGCTCCAAAAAATCAAGATGGCAACGGCCAAAATGACAGGCTCGAGGCTTCAAAACAGCACTACACAAACCAATGAGTGACGTCACAGCAGCTACGTCCACTTCTTTTATACGGTCAATGTGAAGAACCGTTATTTCCATAGGCTAATGTCCTCCCCGTCTTTCACATGAATTCAAATCAACGGGCACTCCTTACCTCTCTGTCCATGCTCTCCAGATCTTCCTTGCAGAGTGTGTACAGAGGCATTGTTTCTGACATGCTTGGCTGTCTTTTCCGACGTGATGGCCCTGGCTGCTCATCGTCTTGGCTCGACCCTCCAGCCTCTTCTTGCTGATTCTTTGGACTTCCACTGAGGAGCAAGATGAAAGGCCAATAATGCACACACTCCTTCATCGCCGCTAAATAAATTGATAACATATTGAAGATAGCTGGAACACTGCATCATCAGCAGATGTTCACCCCTTATAATGAGGAGTGTTACGATGGGGCCATTAGATGTTAATCTTATGCGAAGGTCCATACTTCCTCCTGGCGGTGCCTAATTGAACAGATCTTTGATGATTAAATCCAACTTTATCCAACTCCATTAAAAACTCCACTGTGCCTCTAATCTGTGAATAATGCATTTGACGATTTTAGTCCTGTGATTATTAATTACAGTGTATCATCAGAGGAATACTCAGGCAGATAAGTAAAGCTTAACAATAACACAACAAGCAATAATTCCATTGCTTTTTTGTGACAACTGGCAGGGTCCTGACACCTTCAAGTCAAATGAATCCACATATAGAGGACATCCTCTTCATTAGCATTTGAGACAGACACATGACTGACAAATGGGATACGGGAATTTGAGGCTTTGCGAGTTTTCCTGCACGGGTTGCATTATTCCTCTGTGTCTGATGTAAATGTCTTCTACTGTCTGTTGCAGAAGAAGGCATTGACCTTCTGTAAATTAAAAGCAGACAATGAATTGTCTAGGAGACAAGAAAATATGATAAAGCATATCTTGCCCTTGGCTTCACCAGTACGACAGTGGGAAAAGAAAAGAGAAAATTGTTGACTGTTGATATTTTAAGTAGTGTTTGGTAACACCTGTTCTTGGTTTACTGTGTTGGGATTGACAATATTTATGTTGGTAATACTTCTGGTTGTTGTTTGGTAGGACAGGACATGGTAATGTATGCTTTTGTAATGTATTTGGCATTGTGGAGCCCAGGATGACAAGCAGCTCCTGGGGGAGATACAATACTGTATCTACTGTATCTTCTGAGATATACTGCATCTCAGAAGGTATAGAAACATCCGTTTTGCTCTGCAGTTGAATGAAGGGACTCACAATAACACAATAATAAGAATGTTTATTGATATCATGTGTCGATGATGTGAGGGAGGATTTGCTTTTGTGCAAAAGTGTAACTAACACAACCCCCGCAGACAAATAGTTCAGAAACACTGACAATGACTTGAAAGCGGTCGATCTGAAATGGGAGGATTGTGTAGGAATGTTCACAGAGGGGAATCAGGCAATGGCTGGGAAACGAGGAGGGTTTGCATTCGCTGGGCAGGCACATTTACACCAATGTGCAGCGGACATAATGTATGATAAACAAAGAAGCACTAGCGGCTAAACAGCTGAGTGCCAAGCTGAACGATACAATGACTGACCTCACTGCCACAGTAAAAGACATCAAAACTAGATTAGTCAAAGTCTGAGGAAATGGAATTCAATCACACCGCTGTTTTCTTTGTGTCCCAATGGCTGTCACATGAGTTTCCATGAAGGCTGTTTAAATCTTCTTGGAAGAAGAAGATAATGGACTTGCTCACAACTTCCCCATGATGGTTTTCTGAATGGGTAAGGGGGCTTGAACATATAGCTTATCTAAAAAAGGGGGGCGTGCAGAAAATGTATGCGAATAATCCGTAGAGTAAAAAGTTGCATTGCCCTTCAGTTGATAGCTGGAGACTGTACGTGTATCGACTGGGACTAATCCATTGGTTACAGCTGCACTAAACAAACAGCTGTTTTAGTTTACAGAGAGAGGCCAGAAGGAAATGAGACCCAGAGGACAAATCTATACATTTACAATCTGTTATGTGGGATTCTGTGCTCAGTATTGAACACAGAAACATTCCTGGTGTGGTGCCGAGAGTAAAATCCCAACTCTGATAGGCTTTCATATTAGAGCATCACAAACATGTTTACTGACCTTGTGTGCAATTGTGCCACCTTTAAAATTAGTTGTGCTATTGCTATATTGCTGTGCTATTTCTGAACCCAACTTGTATTCTGTAGTAGATATTATGTGTGTGATTATTTAAAAAATAAATAAATAAATAAAACATGAAACTTTGCCTTTGTAAAAGAAAATAAAGGATATAATGGGATAAATAAGGTCCTGTAATGTAATGTCTTCCATGTGAACGGATAAAATTCAAAGTAAATATGTAAGCCGTTAAGATGCTGGCTGCAAAAAAAAAAAAAAAAAAACTTGGCTACAATTCTCATTCCCAAGAGTCATTACGGTCTCATCCACTTTATTTGGATCCTGTAATTAAAAGTTATAAAAGTTTACTGGTGATCATTTCGTAAATTACTGCCCCATAAATGTGACAAAACTGTATGTGTTAACATATAGCCAACAGCTGAAATTACTTGGTAGTGTTTAACTTCACATTTGTTAGCAGTCTGTGTTTTTAGTATGTTGGTGGTAGCATTAGCTTGATGATCATTTAACAGAACATTAAAGCCTCACTCATCACAACCTCCACCCTCTCATCCAATATGTTCACTTCTTCACACAAAGACAAGAAGGCGATGACCCAGATGCTAAACTTCAAACCACTAGTCTACCGACTGACCAACTACTTCTTTATACAGTCAATGTTAGGACTATAATTAGCTCATTTATATTTTTATGTTGCAGCATTATTTTCATTGCACCATATTGAATCAGTGTCACATCATCGTACTGCAGCGCGCTCGTACCTGAGACAAGATGGCTCTCCGCGGTCAGACCCTGACGACTGCAGGTAGGGTGGTGGCCGTGAAACCTGAGGGCCCCGGCGAATCAGCTTCCCTGTTACAGGGTCGTACGTTCGAACCTCTGGAGGCGGGGGCGGAGCTCTGTGGTGGATGGGGATTGGCTGGAAAATAGGCTTCTGCAGGGAGCCCTGAGTGTCAGGGAAAGCTGCTGGACTGTTGCTCCTTCATCACACAAGAAACAGAACTGAGTTTGTTATGATGTCCATGAAAGTGTTTTATGTTCTGCAGTTTGCATGTAACCTATCTTCAAATTGGCTTGTAAACCCATGGCTTATTAAAGTGCTCCTTTACCGTGGCGTCTTAGAGTAGTCCTCCTTTAGTGGGTACAGCAGCTCCTCCACCCTCTCCCAGCGTTCGAGACAGCTCCAGAGCCAGTCGGGGTTGACAACGTGGAGGTGTTTGCAGCCTTGTGCCTGACGTACCTTCTCAGTGCCTGGGTGTCAGGGATAAAAGATGGAAAGGTAAAAATGACATGTTTTGACCTTACAATCAAAACCTATTACCAAAATCACACTCTGTAGGCCATGCTGAATAATACAAATCAATAATAGCACACGTCCCAGCTAAGGGAATATAAAAGCCTGGTCAATTTTACTACAAAGACACCGATTTGTCTTTAGGGGCCACTGGAGTTAGTGTCCTTTCACTTTTCTGCAAACTCAATAGTTTTCGTAGAAATCCAAACAGCCTTGCTCTGTTTGGTTAAGTCCATGGAGGGTAGTGTTTCTGCTTGAGTAACATTTATTGACGTTCAGCACAAAGACACCAACCTGAATCTGTGAGCTCATTAACCTCAGGTTATTTTAGCCATGCATGAGTAAGAACCAAGTGCTGTTACAGCAGAAGGTTCTGTTCAGATGGGAGTGGTCAGCATTGTATATATTTTGTATTTTTTATGCTAGTGTAAGTGTAGTGTAATCGTAATACTGTCCACAATATTTCCCTTTATGTGTCTTTTGCAAAAAGCAAAGACACATAAAGGGTTAGGATTCTTCTTTCAGTAAAATGAGGATTTGTGCAGAAGCTTCCAGTTGCCTTCCTCAATGAATGAACACCGGGTCAATATAATAATAATGTCAACATACAGTACATAAATATGTTTGTCAGACATTCGGTTTTGACAACAAAACAAGAGTTCTTTCCGACCAGGTGACCTACTGCTTACACTGCCCTGATTCCTGGTTGATTTCCTCTCCTTCTTCTTTTGTACATGATGAATGATTGCAAAATGCTGCTTTCAGCGAGGCTGTCACTTGTTTCCAGAAGGTAAATTGGATTTGGTAGCAATATGCACATCCACTTTAGGTGCTCTTCAGACAGAAACTTATTTTTTAGGCAGGGTACAAGCTGCTTTAGTTGGGGAAAATAATATGACTGATGTTGTATTGACTGCTGGCCGTGAAGCTGGAGTGCCAATCAGAGTCTGAAGAAATTTAAACGGCAGTTTAGAAACCAGCAAAACACTGCAAAGGGTCTGGTACAGATCTGAATCCCTAGGGACTAGTGATTCTCACAAATTAAAATCAGCAAACAAGAAACACACAGCAGAGCAGATTTCAAAGTTCCCCACTGTGTATTATACAATGACAGTAGGGGAAAACAAAAAACAAACACTTAAAAAAATCAGTATACAGTGCCACATCCAACCCTACCTGAGTCAATTTGTGAGTCTGCTGTGTCTCTATTCACAACACATTCTCAGTTAGTTGACCATAACCATCCCTAACTCAGACGGCTTGTGTTCCTTGAATTTAATCAGACTAAAGCCTCTTGTCAATACGTCTTTGAAATTTGCACCAGGAATGCAGTTTTCTGTCCAGTATACCAATATAGTTGAAGCAACAGGGAATAGTTGGCCAGGGCGTAGAATGAATAGGTGGTGATCCAACCTGTAAGGATGGGTGATCTGACAAATGTCACACAAATTCATTTGGCATTTTGGTTAGCAGGCTAGTGATGGACATTTGGTCGGAGTGGTGTGTGTCTTCTCGTCTAATGGTGAGTGTGTGCCATATTGCTTTTAAACAGTTCTAAAAAACATAACCAACCAGAGCTGTCAGTGTACAACTAGCATGAATAACACCAAAGCAATTCAGATCTCACAGGGGATGTGTTAAACGTTCTCACATGTTACATGAGATGACAATGATATGAAATGATCAGTGCTGGAACTCAAACCATTCCTAGCACCCCCAAAACTACATATTTGAATAATTAAACCAATACCTTAAATATGTGTAACTAACAGCCACTAGTTAATGAGGTAATCTTTGCTCAGGGGCAGCCCTAGTGATTTTATGCCAGTTTTCTGCAAAAAAAATATTCTTCAGGAAAATCATCTGAAGTGAACTGCTCTAGGCCCAATTAGATACAAAGCTGTCTCAAGAAGCTATGAGCAAAGCCATTTCAAGAAGTGTCAATAAAGAGTCATTACCTGATTTTTGGCCACTAGTGGCAGGAGAACTTCAAAACAAGCTAACAGATGCACAACTCCAATGTAATTACCCATATGATTACAAAAAGCACCAATGTCATTTACAAAACCAAAAAGACACAGGCAATGTTATCCTCTCTGCAGGACTAGTTGCTTATCTGCATTTTCTGCATTGCTCTGAGGCTGGGGAGTGTTTGGCCCAGGAGCATACTAACAAGCACTCAAACTGTCATACACCATACTGGTTGACCTCCGAGACACACTCATTGTGGTGACAGTGTATTCAATCTCAATTATATCTGCTCTGTGTAACAGTCCAGAGTTTGACAGTTCTGCCCATATGTCAGTAAACGTGACATTTAAACAAGTATCACATGACCCCTGCTACCATTTTAGCCTCATTAGCAAACAGCTACATGCATCAGTCACAATCGGATTCTGTCCACTGCTATTGAAAAAGACTGTGGCTTGTGTATTTAGCAGAACAGTCTACAGTCTGGTACTGTACATACATTTCTACATACCGGCTCTTGCTGCGATGAGATGCGTTGTCCGACTGGGATCTTGGGACCTGAAGACCAGATTCTTGCCTATACTGGCCCCCAGTGCCTTGGCGTGGTAGTACTCACGGGTCCTCTCCATGGGGTAGTTGGTTGGGTACAGACCGCTGAACACTATTGTCGTTCCTTCCAGTGTTTTACTTTTGAGCTCGGGGACAATCTTGCGGATATCTGGCGTTTCCGCTACCTCCTTCTTCAGGTAGGCATCGTAGCGGGTGTAGTACTCGCCGTGGATCCTTTCCAGCACTTCCTCCAGGTAGATCAGGTGATCGTCCTGATCGTTATCAGCCTCTTCTTCATCATCCTCCTCATCTTCCATGCTCTGGTCTAACAGCTCCTCCCCCATCGTGACTCCAGATTGTTCACTATTCTGCGACTCGGTTTCTGGCTCTCTCCGATCTGTGCAGCCATTTCCCAGCTCAGGGTCTGGGAGAAGAACTCCTGAAGGTTCATCGGAGCTGTTCTCACCTTCACCCCGACCTTTACTTTCCCCTTCAGCGGGCTCTAGCGTGACTTCTTCCTGCCTCGATTTCCTTTCCTGACCTGACTTGCCTTCGCTGTCGCTCTCTGATGAGTTTTGAGCTTTGTCTGGAATCGAATCATTATCACTGTCACTAGAAAGGTCAAAGTCCAAATTATTGGCCTCATGGCTGGGTGCCGAGGAGTTCACACTGTCCTGCGATTCTTTCGTCCTGTCGCAGTCATCTTCTTTAATATTTATCCTATCGCCGACCTGAGTCTCCACCTCAGTCTCTGACCCTTTACCCTGACCCGACTCATCCTCCCCAACCCCTGTAGGATGTGTCCGTTCATTTGTCGGTGCTCCCTGAGAGGACTGTGGAGTCGTGGATTCCTCCCTTCCAGAAATGCTGTGGTCCTTCGATCTTTTCCTGAGGCCATTATTTTGTTCATCTGCACCTTGTGAACCTACAGGTTCTGTGCTCTCTGTTAGCCGACTTGACGGGCCTCCTGTGGGAACAAGACAAGTCAGTCAGTCAGTATTCATCCGGACACCAATTCCCTTCTGGTAAAAGCACAGCACAACATTTCCCACTAACTATATAGACTGTGGCAGGCCACCATAGTCTATTTTGTTCCACAGTTTCATAATGAACGACAAAAGCTATGTGACTTATTGCAGGGTCAACGGCTTCACTAACCAACGTAAAGCTAAATGACACATAACACGAAAAACTATACTGTAAATACGATAGAGCAGAACATAGGACAACTTAACATGGTGAAACAGCAAACAGTTAAGCTAATGTCTTTAACAACTTACTGAACTCATTATCATCAAGTCTACTGTAATGACTTCATAGTGTCAGCAGCAAAGCACTTTACACAAACTGCTGCAAACTCCTTTAGTGCTGAGAAAGACTGAAAAAATTTACTAACATTAATGTTACAAATAACCCATTGTGGAGCACTCTCATTATCTTACTAATATATCGCTGAATATTAATGTTGCAGACAGAGATTTTGTTCATCGCATTATATTGTGAATGTGCTCTAAATGCACAGAGGGGATACATAAAGGCATTGCACACGTACAAGAACTAATTGCAGTGAGGTGGCTAAAAGAACATTTAAGACCCATACAAACTGAATTTAAGACAATTTAATATTTAAGGCTTAAGGAGTTTTAAGGACCTGGGGTTACCCTGGATAAGTTTATGCAGTCGAGCTCAATCATAATGATATTACAAAAACAGAAATAAAAGCTCAAAAAATTAAACTCACTGGCCGGGGGCGCCCCAGGCCTTGCCTAGTAGAGTGCTTAACAAAAGGCTGAGTCCAAACCAATTCTAGTCAGAGGTCATTCACTGCATGTCATTCTCATATGATCTTTTCCCACATTTCCCATTTCTCACTCTACGTCCACTGAAAAATAAAAGGCACAAAACTCCTAAAGCAAATATTAAAAAAAACCTCACAGGCCACATGTCCACTTTATAAGATTTTTTGCAGTATTTTGTATTCATATAGCTTCATTAGTAGCCATGGTTATGGCCCATTTAACCATGAAAACTACTGCTACTGCACATTTTTATCAAGACATTTTAACCTAGATTTTAGCTCAGGAAGAGCGGCTCTGGCTGCTGCTGTTGGCAAACACTTTCTAGTGTACAATCTCCCTCCGAGCCAAATGAGAGTCTTCTGGGAACACTGAGTCATTCCAGTGTAACAGCTCTGTTTGAGCACGAAATAAAGAAGTCACACGATAACCCGTAACATGGTTGTTTAGTACAACCAGCAGTCATGAGCTAATTGATACGACTGATTTAAAGTGGGTCTAAAGGGGGGGGGGGGCGGCTGGGGCCTGAGGAGACACACTGGCTGGCTCCGAGCAGATTGTTTCCTGCTTTAATTACAGAGTTCTGTGTATTTGAGTGGATTCCCCTTATGAGAGGAATTCACTCATGACTGCAAAACAGAGGGGTAAGCCAAAGGTGAAAGTACTAGTGTCCTTTAAGACAGTCAATCCTGTGACAGGTGACAGGTGCCTTTGATTAATGATGATGGCTGTGGATGGAGGTGTTCAGGATCATTATGTGTGCTCAGGATGTTAGCTGAACATGAATTGTCTGGGTGATTCTCTGTAGTAAATAATATGACACCTAATAAAATCAACAAGTCTGATAATATAATGACTGATGGGCGGTACATGTTTAACTACTATGATTCGTATGGTTTGTAGTAGTATGTTCTAGTATTTTCTGGGATTCTAGTATTTCACTGTGAACGTCTGTATAACAGGACAGCATGAAGGGAGTGGGTTTAACAAACACAGACCCTTTCCTAGTGGGTAAGTGAATTGTAATTTTTAAAATATTTTTTTGGATATCAAAAAGATTTGAAGTTAACCATTGTAATTATGAAGGCACACAGGTCGATAAAGAAGAACATTTAGGAAAAGGCCCATTAGTAATGTGTCATTGTTTATTCAGTCTTACATTTTCCACTCACACACAACTGTGAATGCAGCACGGTATGTTCAGGGTTGGTGTGTGTGTTTAGTCATTTGGCTATAATGCCATTAGATCTGAAAGTGGCTCATAGCATGCCATTCTCGGTTTTCGTGGCCAGGTTCGGCCCTGCCCATGGCCTGGTACCAGTGGGCAGTGGGTTTGGGAACCCCTGTTTTAAACTACCAAAGTTCTCCCCAAAGTCACCTCAGTAGAGTAGTTACAGTTGTCACCTGCTTTTGTGTTTGCTGTCTTGAAACAAGTTGCATAACATTAAAGTTTAAGAATGGATGGTTTACACAAAAAAAAAACTGAATAATTCAAGTCATCTAGTGAAAAGTCCTGTATTTTTCATATTGCAATATGTAATGCAGAAAAAATATTGTAATGTCAGTATTTTTCCAGTACTGCACAATATTGTTTTATCATCCAGGTCTAACACACAACACAAGTGAAGTGAAGAGATGTTATGTTATGTTTTATAGCTGCTACACGTACAAAAAGCAAAGACCCAATACATTTTCAGTTACAACTCTTCAACACACTAGTCCATCTTGTACAGTTGACTTGTTGTCAGAGCTGATTGTAAGTGAGAGGCTGTAAGGTACACTCTGTGCCTCTTTTTCCATGTGATAGACTGCCCAACTCTCAGCATTAGTGCTTTTAAGAGCAGCCAGAGATCACAGAATCTTTTGGACTGACTTGCTTGTTAGCTTTGGCTAAAAGAGCGTCTCGCATAGGAATGTGCACAGTACTGGAAAACAAATCCTTGGGCAGTACATTCTCGGTTGTGCATTTGTCCCTCTGTGTTGCATAAACTGCCAGCATGCTTCTTCTTTTTTTTTTTTTTTCTTACATCATAACTAAGAAATGTGTGGGCACTGTACCTTTCCTGGCCATCTGAGCTTCCCGTGATCCCGGTGGAGCGTTGATGTCCCCTGTGCCCTGGAAGTAGATATATTTCTTCACAGTGATGAGGTTAGGTGCAAACTTCCACACATCCTCGCGGTCATCGATGATGCAGACCATCGAGTCACCACAAGGGAAAAGATTCCTGAAAATAAAATCATGCACAAGACACTGATACCTCTTTTCCACCGACAGAAACCTGTTGTTAGTTCTGAACTCAGCAACTATTAACGTGACCAGGTGGTCAGCGCTCACGGTATCAATCAAGAACAGCCGTATCTTTCCATGTCCTTTTTAAATTGATGTTACATTACATTATAGTGCAAGGAGACAGTTTGTCTCTATCACAGACCCTTGCAGCTTTCACGTCCATACTGAAGCTCTGATTTTCTTTCTTCTTTGGATTAGGCAGAGGAGATGCCACTGTAGCGCTGATCTTTTAAAAATGGTGGTCACAAAGTTTTAGTTGAACTTGTTGGTCACAATAATTAGATCCCCATAACCTGGCGTAAGCAATTCTTGTTTCTAGACCTGCAAAGTGATGCTGCAGCTCTGGAGCCAGTTTTCTTATAAACACTGTGGATGTTTCAATCTCTCTTTGGCTGCAGAGTTGGTCACGTGTTGTTAAATACATTTCTTACATTATTCTTCCAATAATTCAGTTTGTAAGGACACATCGGTGGCATCCATTCATACACAACACAGAGAGAGCGGACAGATCTGTGTGTGCTCAGAGATGATGGAGAGAAGCAAAGACATAATTTGGACGAATTCAGTGCTGACAACAGGCGGTGCAGATCATATGATCAAATCCACCAACTGTCCTATCATGACCTCAGAGGAAAACCTAATGAGACAGTTTTTTCCTATACAAAATGGAAAATGTCTCTTTCATGTTTGCTTGAAATCAAAACAAGACTAAATGTCTGCCAGGAAGTGTAGGCCATTGATTTTGATGTCATCTTTAGCGGAAGCTAATTCCCACCTAAGATTCCCCGTCTTGGAGAAAGGATCGATGCATTCATCTCTAGAAAGGATCCGATGAGAAAAAAGCTTCTTTTCGGGATCCAGGAAGCCTGAAAAATAAGAGCATTAAAGGTTACATGAGAGCAGAATGGGAGAACTTTACTGCTAGGGTGGCTGTTTGGTTGTTAAATGAAGGAACTGGCTGTGCGATTTTTGCATGATCTGATAGCTCTGTGTTGGTGGTGTTCATGCAACATTAATAGAATAGTAAAGCATGTCTCGTCCCCCTTTCACACATGTACTCGTGAACAGATGGCAAGTCTTAATGCTATGATAGGACATTTGAATTTGAGTACATTTGCGTCATATGAAGGACCAGCAAAACCTAGTTTAGCTAAATGAAACTTACTCCTCTTGGTTTGCTTGTTTTCACATTCACAGTCCAGTTAGTTAAACTTAAAGTAAAGTAAAAGTAAAGTTCATCTTTATTGTCCCATTCTCTGTATTTAACTCATCCTGGAGGGCATTTGATTAAAAGCAGTGAGCAGACTGGGGACCAACTCCAGGTACTAAGCCAGTGCCTGATATGAGAGCTGAAGCTGCAGGAGGTGGAAATCAGTGCAGAAAACAACCAGATATGAAAATACACACCTTCCAACTGTGATTAGTCATCTACCCCGAAAGAAATCTACCCTGTGACAGAAAATTAAGGGCTAGATATTCTACAGCCTGTAAAGAGTGAAGAAAAGGTGCAGAAGTCCTGATTCGTCTCAGACTGAATTACAAAATGCTGAAATATCATGCACTGAAGGTTTAACCTGCATGTGTTTGATGGGAGGGAAAACTGAAGTAAACCTGACAATGGTAATCATTTGAGCCCCCAATGCTGCCATTTACCGTAATTACATCATTGTATGATTTAAACCACAACAATTGGCCTAACTAGTGTAATTAGTCAAGATGGCCACTCACTATTAAACCAGAACATTTGTTATTTTCTATTTACGTTGGTAGTTATAAGGAGAATGTCACTATCTAGTTTAGCTAGCTATTATTAGGTAAAATGCACTTGTATTGTTTTGCTAGTGTTGAGCTAGTTAATGTTAGAATTAACAACATCTAGAAAGACTTGCCTTCGCTTCTAACCAGATAAACTGTCCTTTTCAAGTTAGCGAATCATTTTCTGATTCAAATCTTCCTTTGACCTTAGACATTGATTTGCTTATAAATTACTTTTCCCATGGAAGAGTAAAGCTTGAACTTTAACCCCGTTGGCCACCTCTGCTCTAAAGAAAGCACACCTATTCGCGCTTCTTATTATGCTAATGTAAGTGCTTTGGGGTCAGTTTAGCAACGCAGCAGGTTACAGGGTTTCCATGTACATTTTACACCATTATTTCTCTGAGAATCTCTTTAATATACAAGCAAAATTGGTATTATGAATGAGATATTCACAACCAAAAAGACATTGAATAGAACTGCGATGACACCTTGTGATTCAATTCAGGAGATCATTGGTGACACCCAGCACTATTAAAGAATGTGATTTTAATGCTTAATGCCAAGTATTTTTCTAGTCTTTTTCCCCTGAATCTCAAAGCTCTAACAACATGATTGGTCGGTTGCAATGATGGTCATGTTGTGCACAACACCAACACGGTGATATCAGATTATGTGTGTGATTTCCATTCAAAGGGCTACAGTGCACTTGCTCAGAAAAACTGCCTTAATGTATATTTCATGGCAAGTCGATCAAAGTTTGAACTTAACTTTTAAAAACCTTGCTGGGCTCCTGTACTGTGACTGAAAGCACAGTGATGAATCTATCGGATAGAGCCCTACAGTGTCTGGCTGAACACAAGCAGTACCAGAGTCCGTTTTATCCACCACACAAGCTGTCAATAGCTGAAGCACTGCTCTGCAACAGGCCGACCTCCATGCATCAAGGGCCAGTCGTAAAATCCAATTCAGAACGCATTAAACATTAATCATATACTATAGGCAGAACAGTGCTGGGCCAAGGCTGTCTCCGTTATATAGGAGTGTGATGAGAGACTGCAGTCTGAATACAAAAAGATGGAATATAATTATACTGCCCATACTTCAATATAATCCAACCTTCATTTAGAAAGACATTGACATATTTTAATGTAGCCTACTGTCATCAGCAGTCAGACAGAAACTGCTAAAAATGAGCCAGAGTCAAAGTGTGAAGCTTCTATTAACTGTATATAACATTAACAGAAACTGGCTTTGTATGGATTTTAAAATTACCCACCCCTGACAGAAATTAACAACACTGAACCAACAAAACATGAGCAGACACTTCCCCCTTGTGTACACAAACAGGCAGTGCAAGAAGAGGGGTGAAAGATTTGTCCCTGAATCTACACAGGTGTTTAAAAACTGTGGAAAAGTGCTGAAAAAGGTCAAATAATGAGTCAAATACCAGCAATGGTGTGTGCATAAAGGCGGCTCCCGAATGTGAAGACGTGTAACTCATAGAGTTTGGCAATTTTCTCCAGGAATTCCTTACAGTGTGGACGTAATCGGGTGTGGAGCATAGGCTCCCCTCGCCCGAGCTGGAAGTGGAAAATGCCCTGGAGGAAATGACAAAAGAGCGTCAGAAAATCCAGTCTAAAAATCTGCTTTGAAAGTGAACATTTGTGCCAAAGTTAACGTATGCAAAGTACATTCTAGAAATCACTTCAAGGACTTTGAAATTCTAAATGTTTGATAAATTCTGTTTGATAAAAGTGTGCAACTTCTGGGTTTTCTCTAGGTTTCTGAAGGGCTGGGTTTTTTTTTGTTATTTGACAAAAAACTATGCTTTTCTATATACTTCTGGACTATTGTTATAGCAAGTTGTTACAGCATTTGATCGTTATTAGGAAAAATACAAAACAAATGTGCTCATTGATGACTTAAACACAATGTACACATTTTCCTAACTGTGTTCTATTCGAATCACCATCAGCAAAACCAGGATCGTGTTATGTCACTCACTGATACCTCAGTCGATTGCTTTTGGGAATCATTTTGTCTGACGGTACAGTTTTCGCTGCCTTCCTGAACTCACCATCTGTCACAGCTATTTCTGACAGTCTGATCTGAACTTGTTTTCTATTTCATTATTTTATTTCCTCAGAGGCAATAAAACACATTAAACTCCTGCAGATTAAAGTGGTTAAACTCTTTTAGTGCTAAAGTAACTTAAGTACACTGTCTAGTAGAGACAGAAACTGGCAAGCACAGATTGATCGGTTTGGTAATTAATCAGTGCTGATTAGATGTTTGGGGGGAAAAAAACAACACTCGAGCTAATACATTCTTTTTCTCCAGAGCAGCAGAAATATAAGACATTTTGGGAAAACCCTGAACCTAGTGTACGATGAAGTCTCGGTACAAACACTGCATGTTTTATAGTGTCATGAAGGAATGCTACCTTATTGGACATTCGTTGGCAGTGCTGTTCAGTGGTGTGGATCAACGTCTGGTCCAGATCCACCATCAGGACCAGTTTTTTGTTCCGGTGCAGTCTCTGCTGGTCTTCTCTGCCCAGCTGTTCTGCTTGCTGTTTGAGGAAATGAGGAGAATAAGCAAACAATCAGAGAGAACACAATAAAAACAATGAAGCAGTGGTTACTTCTTCATCACATTTATTACAAGACTTCCACATTACTCTAAAGTGTTGTTAGTGTTTGTTAATGTTTGAAACACATTACATGTAAGGTTACAGGCAGTATTTTGAAGTGCTGAATGTCCGTAAGTGTCCTACGAGCCCAGTCTTCCAGGTATCTCCGTCATATGACTCACCTCGGAGCTGACCATTAGCTCAGGAACACTGTGCACCATGGAGACTGTTGCTGTGGAGATGGGAGTTTGCTGGTTCCCATTTGTGCTCTGCAGCCTGAGAGGAAGCAAAAAAAAAAAAAAAAAGAGTGGGAGTCATGCATTTTCATGGTTTTTGTGTGCATCTCTTTGGGCCTTGAATGTGTTGTGAGTGAGAAGAAAAGCAACTTTCAAAACCGTACTAATTTAAATGTGTCAGACGCAGCAGCAGGTGCGTGTTTTACCTGAGCAAAAGTGAAATCACAGAGTGATTGATACAGCACGCTCTGAGGTAGCCTCACGTCTCTCTCTGTCTGTTTTTAATAATATCAGCCATAATAACCTCCCAACACTGGCACGCTGTTGCTTTAAATCAACGGAACTACTTACATTTAACTGCTTTGCTTTTTAACTGACATCTGTAAATATAGCAAGTTTATCGACCTGATGCCAAGAGGACTGTAAACACCTGATGTAAGTCCTGAGCTGTACTCAACTTCTTCTGCATGACTGTAGTGCCACCTACTGGAAAGAAATAATACCTTAGAAACCACAAATACTGTGGGTAGTGGTGGAATTTAAGGACATATTTGAGATACTTGTACTTGACTTGCTTTTTCTGCAAATGTATTCTTGTACTCCACTACATCTCAGAGGGCTTTTTTTTACTGCACTACATTTGTATGACAGCTTTAGTTCCTTTTTAACTCCAAATGTGTTGGTTTTGAATGTTTGTGATGGATCGAAGGATGAAGTGTTCCTTTATGGGTCGAGTTTAAAATTCACCTTCTTCTTCAGATAAATAAACTCTTTAAAAACCCTGTTGGATTAGCTGGTACATTTATTGTCAGCACAGATGTTATTATAGTATTGAAATTTCCATTAGCTTTTAATTTTATTTCATTTTCCGGGCTGTTTTCTGATCTCGTGTTAGTCGTTTTACAGATGCATGGCTCTCCAGGACAGCGACGCTACAAACACATGACAGTCTTATAGAATATGACGCACAGCTGTAGATTAAACTACCCAACTGTATATAACGTAGTTCAAATGAGCACAACCTTAAACATCTACAGCAGTAAAATTCAACATATACGTTAATGAATCCAAAAACATCATATATAACAGTAAAACATGACAGGGACCATTTTACGTTCACTTTTCATACTTTAACTACATTTCCCTGATAAAACTTGCATACTTTTACGTAAGAAAGATTTTGAATGCACAACTTTTACCTGCAGTGGAGTATTTTTACAGTGTGCCACTAATAATTTTATTGGGGATCTGAAGACTTTTTCCACCTGGGTTATGTAGTATAGTATAGTATATACAGTATAGTTGCACAGGTATAAACAACAGTATGTTTGCATTACTTACTGAGTCAGGTCCTGGCCACATTCAGCACACAAGCCCTTCATTACAATGGGATGGCTGCATTCCTCTACTCTGACAATGACACCACTGGAAAAAAACCCCAGAAAAGACACTTTAATACAGACTAACATTTGTAAGAAAATACTGATATACTTGATATCAGATGTACTGTAGACACTGTATCACTTTGTGCTGCGTGTGTTGGAAACGGTCTTCAACAACTACACAAAACGTAATGCTATGATGTTACAGCGTGACTTCTTTTTCACTTAAACTGCATGCATATGGCGGCAAGTTCTTTATGAAGTTATATTAAATAAACGACAACATATCGCCTGCTATGTATCGAATCTTAACCTCCGTATCGTAAATACATATCACGTTGCCTGTATCACGACACTACTCGCTATTCTCACGTGTGACAGAAAATATACCCGTTTATTAAATCAGTTGACTAAAAGCAGCCATACACACAGACACACACTCATTTGGAGATTGCGTTGTTTGGCAGAGGTGGTCTATTTAAGCAAAGGTGAACATTTCATGAACAATGTAGACTCCGTCAAGGCAAACCAGTATTTTGATCCCCAATAGTGCTGACCAAAAATGGTATTTTCATCATCATCATAATATAAACAATAAACACATCACAGAAGACTTCCTGAAATGTAGCAAAAAAAGAAAAATAAGTTTATTTTCAGTTTAATGACTTACTTTTCCCCCCTAAGACATTACTTTAAAGGGTGCAGGGGAAACTAAACTTTCTTAAGTTATAATGTCTAATGTTTAAATAAATGTTTCGTTTAATTTGCTACTCATACAGTTTGTTCAATAAAAGCATGCTTGAAATAATGTATTTATTCAGTGGGCATAGGCTATTCAAACTGTATAGCAAACATGCAGTATTACTGAAGTATTTGTTCATTTATCACAAGTAATATGTCATCGCAATACTGATCAATGTTATCGCACATTGCAGATTTTCCTCATACTGTGCCGTCCTCTAATTCCAAAGCGCTAAAGTATGTACGAAAGTAGATCCTGCTTCATTTAGATGTTTCTAAATAGCCCAATAGACCGACAGAAGTCCTCTTTATAACGACTTAATTAAAATTCACGGTGAAACTTGTGTATAGTTGTGGCAGAGTCAAGACGAACTACACGAGACGACGCTTCACGTGGTTTGCCTTCAAAATAAAAGCCTGCCTTGGTGAAAGCGTACACGTTCGAACCTATCTGTGATTCCCATCACGCCAATCTGACATTTTAACAACTCGTCACGCAAAACCTGACTGTGCCGCACACCTTCACTTCCACCAGAAACTTTACAAAACACGTACGCGGGTTTTCGGCGAGACCGCAGTTTTATTTTGGAGGCACTTGCAAAGGCGCGCTTGTTTATTTTGACACACTTCACATTGGCACGAGTAAATGCTGTGAGTGTTGCTTTGGGTTGAGCTAGCAAACAAGCTAACGGTGCCTTAGCACTCTTAGCTCGTTAGCTAGCTAACGTCACACTGTAAGTGAAGTCAGCGGCTGTCAAAGCGTTAGTGAAACTACAGGTGACATGTCGCCTAGTCTTTCCAGGCGGGGGCCATGTCAGTTACATTAGCTTGCTATAGCAAACACAGTGACTCACCCGGGAGGTATGACTTGTCCAAGTTGACAGCATAGCTCCTTCACTACTCCAGCACGGTCCGATTTCACCTTCTTCTCTGGCAGTCTGGCAGTCTCTGCCCCCTTCTCTTGAGGTATAGGAGCACACAGCGCCAGCACGGAGTCCACGTTTATAAGAGACCCGGGCTTGACTTTCCATTCTAGTAGCCGTAGAGGGGCAGCCCCGCTCGGCCAGCAGATATCAGCCACCTGCACCGCGGGGCCCTCCGCTGCTGCACCGCCGCCTTCGCCACCGCCGCCAGAATCTGCAGGAGGATCGTCCATCTGTTCTGCACTCTCCACAAATCCCTCTAGTTGTTAGAAACGGTGTCGCTTGAGGGGTGCCCACTGGACCCGGCAATGCGCAGTGTATCGAGAAAACGTGCAAACCATCCACCTCAACGAGAATTAAAACAAACGTACAGCCAAGCTCGGCACAGTAGCTGCTACAGTCAGCTACGTTCGCTCTTCCCGCCCGTAAACAGGAAAGCGCAACACTGCAGCGACGCGGCTCTCTACAGCATCCGGTAGACGACCACACACAGTTACATGAAAAACACTCATTTTCACTTCGGCTTCAAAGTAAAACCCGTCACAAAACACCGGCGCCGCGGTCGGCAGAAATATCGCCATCCATTAAGAATCGCGGTTTTACTTCGCACACTATGTATTCATCTACTTGTCTACTTCGACTGTTGGTTGCTATGAGTTTTACCTGCATTTTCTTTTTAATTTCCCACAAGTCGTCGACGCGCGTTTCCGGTGTTTCCTCGGCTAAGTAGCTAGCTTGACAGCTTCGAAGTGACAGCTCACTTGTGACCCTAAACGCACACAGGTACAGTCTCTGCCTGTGACGAGCGAGAAGAAGAAAACGGGCTTTAAATTAAAAAAAACAAAACAAAAACGCCTAATTTAAAACAATTAGAATAATTACTAATGACTGTGACGAAGTGAACGGACGCCATTGCATCCTCTGGGACTCGGAGAGCTCAGATGTCTGATGTAAGATGATGTAACTCAGATATAATATTTGTCTCATGTGACTCAGTTGATAATGACAGATGGGAGCGTTATGTTCTAACATGTATTTTTTTTCCATCCAAAACCTCCACCTTGAGGTTGTAATAACAGCCGAAGTATATTATATTAAGTTAAAAAAAAACAAAAAAACATTTAGTTGTATGCTTTAGATTAACGACTTCCGAGGCGCATACCGTTGTAATTACACTATGATTAAGACAGGGTTAGGATTGAAGGCAGTCAATAATTAACTCTATAGGTTAAAGTCGGGTTGTGCAAGGGGAGGAAGGAGAGGGGAACATGCATAAATAGACTAATAGGGAAAAGGGTTTGCCTCGAACCACTTCATCTAATCATCGATGCACTTTTTGGTACCTCCTACCAGAGAGTGGACGATCAAGATACATGTCTGCCTTCTCCCCACTCCCTCTGTTCACTTACCAAACTCCTTACGCTGCCAGAAACAACCCAGACATTCCCCAGTATAAACAAATCGTCCTGTATCAACCAAAACAAAATCTGCCAACGGGGCAAAACAAGTCTTGCAATATTATAAGACTACAACGAGCCTCGAAAGCAGGAAACTCCAACGTCGCTGTGTGATATTTAGTGATATCTAGGTGTAAAGTCACAGGCTGCGTCTTTTACAGCCTCCCCACTCTCACCCAAGGTGACCGGCAAGGGGACATTAACTCAACTCGAACGCAGTGGGCGACAGTAATGCACGGAAGCCACCTGCTATGAAGCATAAACAAGGAGAAGAGAAGGAAGTCTGAGCTCCTGTAGAAACGTGGACGTAATGAAAACATAGTCATGGTTATTATTTTCCAGTTCTACAATCAGAACCCCTTAAGCCATACGCGCTAGGCCTTTAAAAATAGAAGGAAAAAACGGCAACATTTAAGCACGTTGTTTGCCTGCTGGGATGTTATTCGATCCATTATTTCAGCTTGTGACAGGTTACATGTGACATCTTATTAAGACAAAGGTAGACACGTTTTCTTAAGATGAGATACTTTTATAATGGAAATGCTTGACAAGATTACTTCCCGTTTTACGAGGCTTTTTTTTGTACGTTTGTGAACTTGTGAAAATCTGTAAGCTGTTGATGTTCCTCCTATGAGTTTCACTCTTCTTCACAATCTTCTTCTGCTTCTATCTAGCTTTTCGTATGGATCTGCTGTGCGTTTGCTGAAGACGCCTCAAACCCACGGCGTGTCTTGTTGCCTGTGTTGTTTTGTGACACTGAGATCAATATAATAAGGAGCGTATGTGTGGTAAAATGTGTGAATTCTGTAAGTAATGGGTCGAAGATTTACAGTACTCTTCTAAAAATTCGTTATCCCTTACTGTAATACACGCCGTGCTTCCGGTGATTTATAAACACAGAGCTCTTCGACGCTGGGTTTCTTGGACAGCATACCTGTCGATGTAATCGATGTGTGGTCATTTGGACTCAAGTCTTACTCATTCCCAAACTCTGGTATTGATCTGGACCTACTTGGCTGCCGGCCATGGACCTCGAAGCCTAATGAGCCTCGTTTTAGAGAAAAAAAATGAGAAAAATTTAACAGAAAAAAAGGCTTTTTACTTTGTTGAAATTCCTTTTCTGCCCCCTGTGGCATCTATGAATTCATGTGTCTGAGTTGCCTTTGGGCATTTCTGTCGACTGTGAAGCACAAGGATAAGAGGAAGCGTTAAAACATTAAAACTGATGGCCAGTGGGATGTCAATACTTTCAAACAACTGTATTTCAGTAAAAAAATTCAGGTATTTTGCTTGATTATTTCCATTTTAAGCAACACCAACTCAGAGACAAACTCCAAATGTGTTGACTTTGAAGGTTTGTGGTTAAACTGAAGGATGAAGTGTTTGTTTATAGGTTATATTCTCCTCCTTCTTAACTCAGTGACAAGAACCGTAAGTTCAATCAGCATCATAATCAGTTCGTGCCGTTCTCTCAATAACTAGCAGCGAAGACCAAAAACGTGTTTTGTGAGCTCACAACAACCTTGACCTTTGGCCACCAAACTCTTTTCAGTTCATTCTTAAGTCCAAGTGAATGTTTGTAAGAAATTGGAAAGCAATTCGTCAAGGTTTTCCTGAGGTATCAGTTGGATTCGCTGGAAAATGCATCGTCACAAACCTGAAAACAGGCCTGTTTGTCTGACTTTATAGAAATACTCACAGGACATACAACGATACAAACACATGATGATCTTATCAAATATGATGCACTGTGGTAGATTAAACTACCGACAGTATAGTGAGCTCAGCGGTAACATGGAACACACACATTAAAGCAGCATTAAAATGAATCCAAAAACATCATATACAATAGTAAAACACTGACCATTTCACTGCATGACGACTACCTTTCATTGAAGAGAGTCATATGTATTTTGATTAGAAAAACCTACATTTGTAAAGTAATACTCAAAGATTTTAAATACATTTACCAGTAATTGAAATACTGGCTGAAATTAGCCTGCGGTTATAAATGTTTTTTTTTATATATATATATACTTACAACAAATGAAAGATGTAAATTAGAATATTTCTCAAAAAAAAAAAAAAAAAAAAAAAAAAAAGAAGCAGATGCGAAGAAAGCGTGTGCTTAACGAAGCCGGACGTAGGCGGGGGTGAACCCTCTCGCTTTGTGGTTGTCGCTCTTCGGCTCCACCAATAGCAGACATGCTAATAAATAACCTAGCTGCTGTGAAATTAAGGAGGTGGCATCAGTTGTGGTCGGGTTGAGTGTTCATTGGAAGGACACTCGGACTTCACTCGTAATTGCGGGCAGAGTTGTTCAATAACCCGAGAAGCATGACAGGAGAGACCTCCAGAATGGTAAATTAACCATGTTTGTGAGTCAACCGTGGGTCCGTCTGATGGCGTTAGCTAAAGTTAGCTAGTTGACCGACGGCTATGTGTAATTAGCCGGTCACCTTTACGGCAGAACTAATGGGGTCGATATAAACTAAAGAGAAAAAGCTAAATACTTCTGTTAATGTGAGTGGAACTCGTGACTTATTTTGTTTTTTACGGAATATATTTCCGAATGTCGCTGAGCTGTGTTTAACGGATTTCTATAGTTGCAGGCTAATAATAATTTGGACGTAATGACATTAAAATGTGCTTCTGTCTCTGTGTTGCCACGTTACAAACAGCCGACTAGCCGCACACCTCCGCTCGTTA
The DNA here is from genome assembly GCA_037367275.1 of Coranthus polyacanthus. Classification (NCBI taxonomy): domain Eukaryota; kingdom Metazoa; phylum Chordata; class Actinopteri; order Kurtiformes; family Apogonidae; genus Coranthus; species Coranthus polyacanthus. Next base: position 14,690,462 of record JAPQRN010000003.1, read on the forward strand.
CTGTTGTTGTCATTGTTGCCTTTAGTTGTGCTAACGGGATCCTTCGGAGAGTTCATGTTTTGCTGCTATTTGTGCGCTCAGGTCCCTGACATCACTGCTATGGACACATCCATTTGTTTGCATTGGAGACACGCTGTCCCTCACTTGCAGACAGCGAACAAAAACAACAAAGTACCCCTTGACTGGACATATTGGCCTTGATCTAGACGCACCCTCCTCCTCCTCTTCCTCCTCCTCCTCCTCCTCCTGTTTTTTCGTCCACACTAACATACAACCGGCTGTTGAGGCCATTGTAGATGGAAAAAAATATCTAAAAATCAGACTACACATTTACAAGAAAAAAGAGAAGTCAGGCGAGGTAGTAAACAGACAAAGTATACATCAAGAGGTGAATGTGTTTTCTTGTAAAGTTGTGAGTTTTTTACCACTTTAATCTCTTTAAGACCTTCCAGGTTTTTCTTCTCATAAATTTACCAATTTCATCTCAGTGAATTTCTGAGCTTTATAATTGTAAACACTTTA
>JAPQRN010000003.1:14692896-14709272 GCA_037367275.1 Coranthus polyacanthus
CTTCCAGGTTTTTCTTCTCATAAATTTACCAATTTCATCTCAGTGAATTTCTGAGCTTTATAATTGTAAACACTTTATAATGTTAGAGGATATCCATGCCTTTTCTTCAGTGTTGGAGAGTTTTTTTCTTACAAATGTATCACTTTATAATCTCAGAATATCATCTTCTTCTTTTTTTCCTCCTCGTAAATCTGCCACTTAGATCTCACAGAACATCTGAGTTCTCGTAAATTTACTACTATAATCTCGGGAAGTTTTTTTCTCAGAAGATGACCCCCTTCCCCGTCCTGATTTTTAAAAAAAAAACTAAATCTAATCTAAATCTAAATAGGTCCTAATACACCATGGTTCCTGTCTCGACTTTTTGGAGTGTGTTGCAGGCATCAAAATCAAAATGTGTTTATATTTAATGTATACAATTAAGTTAGTCGGTCAAAACACTGAAGTTCTTTTCTTTCTGTTTTTGTCAATTGAATAAAGGTTCAAGTGAATTAACAAATCACAGATTTTAGTTTTTATTGCGTTTTAGAAAACGTCTCAACACACTGTATGTTCCCGTGTTGTTACTCAAACAGTATTTGTCTTAACTGTGTCTTCAGTTAAGACTGTGTCTTCATCACATGTCTCTGCTCCGTCGACGTCCATATTCTGGCTCTTCACTCCACACGACCAGATCCTTCAGTTCACTCAGGTACCTACTATACTAAAACCAAAACAGACCAATCTGTCTATGATTCCCACGCCGGCTTAATGAAAGCCTTTGTTTCCTCCTGACAGGGAAGGGAAGCGCAGAGGTCTGTTATGGAAGACGCTCGTTGGCGTCTCTGTCGGCGTCTCTGTCGGCGTTCCTGTGGCGGTGGGTGTCCAATACGCCGTGTCAGGGCCGAGAGAGAGGAGGAAAATGAGGATTCTGATTGAAGGATTTGGTCGATTCTGCAGGTTTGTGACTTTGGTTCGTTTCCGTTTCACCTCACTCCAAGTTCAAGCCATGAATTTTCTTGAAAAAACTTGGACCTTGGAAAATCGTAACGCTCAGAACCTTGTTTTAGTCATGACATGAATTTTGAGTTGTCCCTCTGATGTGAATTTCATCATCAGCACTTAAACCTCACAAATAATTTATTTATCACTGGGTTGTGTTGACCGTTGTACTGAACATCCAAGAAACCCTAAGGATCATTTGCAACATGTATTCATTTCAATAGTTTTTACTGAAATCAAATTAATAAGTAAGGAGTCATGCAGAATGAATGCTGACGGGGTGGGTGGGTCCTGCACCAAAAAATATTTCATTTTCAAACATTAATATTTGCAAGTTACAGCTTGTACTGTTTTACTTTGTTCCGTAACAAGATAGTCTCTACTTGTTTCATGTGTCTGGACAACAGTAATCTATTCAGTTGCTTTCTGACTGTTCTAATTTTGTAATCAAGTAGTAACATTAGAAAACAAGTTCAGACACAAGAAACACACGACATGAACTGGGAGGAGGTTGACATGGAGTCACAGTGTCCCTGACGGCAGCTCATATATGGTCAGTGAACATGTCGTACAGTGTATAGGCAGAGGTGCTTCTATTGCATTCATTTTTACTGTAATCACTGCTGAGTGTGAAAAAGTAAAGGTGTCCCTTTAATAATGTGACAGGATTTGTATTTTTAATTAATGGAAGCGACTGTTGAGCATTATTTCCCACCAAACCGGAGTGAACCGTTGCCCTCTGTGACAGTGAATGCTCTTCCTGTTCCTGTCATTGTCACCAGTTAAATCACCGCGAGCGTCTGATCTGTGTGTCCTCAGATCTCTCTCTGTGGGAATCTTCATCTCCGTGGATTACTGGTGGACCAGCAACGTGGCTCTTCGTGGCACAGATGAGGTAAGTTCCATGTACTGGGAAGCGGTCCGGGTGGGTGTGGTCGACGTGACCGTAAGACGAGCTACCGTGTCGTTGTGTTATAAATGAGCTTAATGCTACATTTTAATGGAAGTTGATTTGGCATTTACATTTGGTGGTGTTTTTAAATCAGGGTTTCTGTGGGTCCAAAAATGACAAAACAAACACATTTCACCAGCAGCCAGTGTGTCTCCATGTGGTGTGTGGGCTAACGTCACAGCTCCTCATCAAAAAAAAAAAAAAAGTTAAAATGTTAACGTTATTTTGATTTGATACGTAACTGCAGGTTCAATGAGATCTGGCTCGAGAACAGTGCATTTCGTGCTATGTTGAACCCTGTTGAAATACTGAAAATACTTATTTATTGCCATGCCATTATGGGCATGAAATTGTCTGAAATTGCATTTCTATTAGTCTTAAAGGTCCAGTGTGTAAGATTTAGGGGGGTCGACTTGCAGAAATGGAGTATATTATTCATAGATTATGTCACTAAATATTACACACTGAACCTTTTAAAGATGAAGCTGCAAAAACTCTGTAAATGTCTAATTAGCTTGATACATGATTAACGGTGAAAATGTTGTGGTGCAACACTTGGCCGACACTTTATGTCGCACAAATAATAGCACAGAAATAAGACCAAGTTACATGAAACATTAACTGCAACATGGGGGGGGGTTGTATTTTGATTTTCTGTCGGTGTGTGGACAATCATGTCTCATTTCTGTCCTCACCTGCTAGAGCAGCCCATCCTACGTGGCCGAGATGTCGGCGTGCCACCAGAGGGCAGCAGAGTGCATGGTCAACGGTGCCATAAGGAATGGAGGAATATACATCAAACTCGGCCAAGGTCTGTGTTCCTTCAACCACCTGCTTCCCCCGGAGTACATCCGCACTCTGCAAATACTGGAAGACAAGGCCTTGAACAGGAAGTACAATGAGGTGAGGACCGCAATGCAAACAAGGCCCGTGGTGTCGGTCGGAGGACAGCTTGATATTTCTCAGGACTATGTTTGTGTCTGGAACAGGTGGACGCTCTCTTCCAGGAAGACTTTCACAAAACCCCAGAGCAGCTTTTTAAGACGTTTGACTATGAGCCCATAGCTGCTGCCAGCTTGGCCCAGGTTCATAAAGCAGAACTGTATGATGGGACGCCTGTCGCTGTGAAGGTGAGTACTTTTCTGTTCTTCTGTCAGTGCAGAAGATTGACATCTTTGCCAATTGTGTTCCCGTCCTTTGCTCACAGGTTCAGTACATTGACCTCAGGGATCGCTTTGAGGGCGATATCAGAACGATAGAGATCCTGCTGGATATTATTAAGTTCATGCACCCCACTTTTGGATTTCGATGGGTTCTTAAGGTCAGGAAGCGTGCTCCACTTTCTCGCTCAACCGAGTGCATGCATTTGAGAGAAAGATGTTGAGCCTTTTGTTGACTGTGTTTGAATTTCTAGGACTTGAAGGGTACACTGGCTCAAGAGCTGGACTTTGAGAACGAGGCCAGAAATTCAGAGAGATGCGCAGAGGAGCTGAAACACTTCAAATTTGTTGTCGTACCCAAAGTCTTCTGGGAACAAACTACTAAGGTGAGATTATTATTTCATTATTATTTTATGATCCATGCACACATTGGAAATAAAAAGGGATTAGTGCATGTAAATATCTTCACACGTGACATACTGTACATACTGCCAGTAACCTTTATAAGCCAAGCATACTTAGAAAAGTTTTTAAATAAAATAACATGAAGGCTCTGTGTTCTGTGGAAGTGGGACGGCATGCTCTTTCATACCTTGTCAACTGCACCGGTGTACCAGCTTTAATTTCCTGTAAAGTATGAATGTTAATCCTACTGTAGCATAACTGAAACAACAGTTAAACTCAGATTCGTCTTTATTTCTGTCACTGCTTTTCTTTGCCACCAAACGTGGTTTCCTGCCAGGAGCAGGTGGTGGTGATAATGGGTGTTTGGCAAGAGCTTCAGCCTTTGTTGCGTTTACTGTTCCTGTCAGACGACGTGTCCTTTCACACAACTGACAAGAGGATAGAATAAATGTTGCTTCAACCCGTTTCTTTGCGTTGGAAGTGGTATCGCGAGATGGGATGACCCAGGGCGAGCTGATTAGCAAACTAACTGCAACACAATACACTGACGTCTTTCAAAGCTGTTACTTCTTTACATTCCTTTGATATTGTTAACTTTTTGATCTTTTAAACGAAAAATATTATAAATGTACCTTTTTTATGTTATAAAATAATTGGACTCCCACTAACTAAAGCTATGTTTGTCTTCTTCTCTCCAAAGAGAGTGCTGACAGCAGAGTTTTGCAACGGTTGCAAAATCAACAATGTAGAAGAAATTAAAGGTCAAGGACTAAGTCTGAAAGATGTGAGTTAATGCACGCACCCTGACAACTAATATTGGTTATTGAATATAATCTGAGAACCCGGAATAAGTATTGTTCACATCAAATATTTGTTGTTCAGACTGCAGACAAACTGATCCGAACGTTTGCCGAGCAGATATTCTACACTGGTTTCATCCACGCTGACCCTCACCCTGGAAATGGTGGGTACATCTGTCTGCATGTGTGCAAACAAGTCTCACTATACAACAGAGAATATCAGGTGCATTTGGATTTCTATATTCTGTGGAGCTAATTTCCTGCCAAACCCCGAAAAAACTGAACGTTTAACAAATGCAGTGCAATTGACTAACATAGTGAGGTTTGCAAACACAAAACAAATACAACATGTAGTTACAGGTACAAGTTTGGTACGATTCGGCCAAAACGAGAGGTGGCGCCACGAGTCACTTTAAAAGCTGGTGTTATGCCGAGTCTGCTGAAACCAGTTCTGCTAAATAATGCACCCCCTTTTCATTACACATTATAATAATCAAATGATGTTATATACAGAATAATTCGGGGTGTTTTACCTTAATTAGTGAGTTTCATTCACATCTTGGCTTAAAAATGCAGGGAATGCAAATCTAATGTTACTGAATCAAACTGCTCAATAATGTATCCCCAGAACCATTATTCTGTTCATCATATTATGTATTCAATGTGGCCGTTCTTAAACCGCTAGTGAGCAGGACGTGGAAGCTGGCACTGCTACAGAGTCTTTCATTGAGACCGTCTTGTTCAATCCCTGTGAATCCTTTTTTCGTTCAGTTCTGGTGAGGCCAGGTCCTGATAACAAGGCGGAGCTGGTGCTGTTGGACCACGGCTTGTACGAATACCTCAGTCAGCGGTAAGATTCACAGAAGTCCGATAAGGTGAAAGACGTAAAACCATTTTGGGGTCAGCACTAACTATGACCTTTGACCTTAGTGACAGAGTGGCCCTTTGTAAACTGTGGAGATCCATAATCCTACGGGACGAAGCAGCAATGGAGAAGTACTCCAATGCCCTCGGAGTCAAACGTGAGGACACTTTACTTACTCTTTACTTACTGTTTCTTTGCAGAGTTTATTAAAAATCTCCATCAGGGAATTCAGTTGGGGAAAAAAAATTAGGTGTGAAGGAAATATGGTTTTTATTAACACGGTTTAACTTGTCCTCTGATGTGTTCCGCAGAGTACCTCCTCTTCTGTGAGATGCTGCTGCAGCGGCCCATCAACATGAGGCAGCTGGGTCTGTCCAACATCCTGAGTCGAGAGGAGACGGCCTACATGCGGGAGATGGCGATCCACCGCTTCGAAAGCATCATGCAGGTGCTGAAGGCGATGCCCCGGCCCATGCTGCTCGTCTTCAGGAACATCAACACGGTCCGAAGCATCAACATCACACTGGGAGCACCAGTAGACCGCTACTTTGTCATGACCAAGAGGCAAGTTCCCAGGTGGTTTTATACATATTTGGAATTTTAGACGTAATGTCATATTACTTATGAGAAGCTGAAATACAGGCGATGTGTTACTGGAAAGCTATCAACAGTGATCCCCTTACACGCAGAACACATTAAATTAAATGGGGGGAGGAATCAAACAACACTCTCGGCACACTTTTTATTTTTCACATTTTGAAACCACATTGCAGAACAGTAGACTGCTTTCAGTCAGTTTGAGTGTGTTGCTTAATATTTATCTGTCAGCATCTTTGAATAATGAAATATGGTTGGCTTGTAGTGCGGTACGAGGCTGGGGGAAGATCCAGGCAGAGAGAGCAGGCCTACTACCCAGGTTCTGGCTCTTCAGCTGGGTGCGGACGAAGTGGGAGAGTGTCAAGTTTGAGCTGGCCTTGAGGTAAGGATTCATTCAGTTTGTGGCGTCAGTGCAGTCGGCATTTACGATGTAGTTTTTGTGACCGCAGCCACTGAAAACCACTGTCTCCTCCAGGTCAGAGATGGTGATGATGAGTGCGACACGTTCGTTCCTCAGTCTCCTCTCGTACTTGGGTCTGATATCTCTGGACACAGACATGTACGATTACCTGAGATAGTACACAGCTCTCCTCAGAAGAAACAAACGCCAAGCACAACTTAATGCCAGCCAACAGCATGGACTCCACTGAAGCAGCTCCCAACGCTAACAATAATGGTGCTACCTGAACATGCACACACCAAATCACATCATGTACTGTCAAAAATGGGTGAGAATGTGTTGAACCGCAGGACTGTGAAGTACCAAACCACAGACCAGGGTTTTAATTTAACTAATGATCCAAGTACATTATGGAAATGTAACTTTTTTTTAATATACAGTATATGATAAAATTCTCGGGGCCCATCCGAAATCCCATACTATGTACTACATACACAATATCTACACTAACGTTGAACATACTTCTGTGCAAATAAACAGAACGTAGCTTTCCAGACGCACTGCTGAGGGTGTGAACACTTCCTGAAAGCCTCCTTGCCAGTTGCACGTAACCTTGGTAACCGGCCTCGCCTCTACCGGCATCTGTGTAGCAAATACCGGCATGTGTGGAATACTACGGACTGTACCGGCATGTGTGGAATACTACGGACTGTACACCGGCACATCAGCGGCGCAGTCCAGAGCATCACACACGTCGGTACAATCCGTGACACATCACCGGCTACTGGGCTCTCTTCGCCTCATAAACTGTATTGTTCGCCTTCTGTCACGACGATGCATTGCATTGGGGGATATTTATGCTGGCATACTCTGGCCACTTCTGGAAGTAGTACGCAACTCTCATACCACGGTTTTGGAGATACTAAAACACCTTGTATACTGTTTTAACCTGCTAATTAGCATGTTGGTATGGAATTTCGGACGCCGCCTCTGTGTAATCGTAAAAGAACTCACACATTTTAACAATTGTAGGCAACAGGTCAGGTTTTAAAGAAATCTGACATCAAGTATATGCATTTAAACTATTTTGGTGCAGCTCTATCATCCAGGTTAAGCAAGTCAAGCGACACGTTCAGCAGGATTACACAAAAACTACTGCACTGATTTTGATGAAACTTGGTTGGTAGCGTTGAGGCTGAACTCCTTAAATTTTGGAGTAGATCATAAAGGACTGTGCTCTAAACTCCTGACCTGAAACAACAAGTTATAAGAACATCCAGAGCCACCACAACTGGTTTTAAATTATTTTAACAGTGTTAATAAAAAAAAAATCTACCTCCTTTTTATAAAGGCAGTCATGTGTTCATTTAAGCTCAATGTGAACAAAGTCAAACACAAACACAGCAGACTTGTGATTACATTTATGGATGTTTTTTATTTTTTTATTTTTGTTTTTCTACAAAATATTCTAAGAAAAGATGATTGGCCTCTGTTCTCTGACATGTATGAAACACTATTTGAGCTCCACCAAAGGCCGTAACAAAAAAACATCCTTAAGTATAAAACAGTCTCCAGTGGATGAAGACGAGGAATGTGATGCTCAGAAATGAGCCGTTACTCTGTCGATGTCTAGAAGGTCGTCCAGGATCTGGGGAGGAAAGAAAAAAGAGGAAATCAGAACGAGTTCCATCACTTCTCTGATCTGACTCTAAGGATTCTTCTCGTGTATATTTTTTCTCCTTGTCCTGCTTGTGACCCAGAAATTGATCTTGGAGACCCATCAATCCCTAAAATGCATGACTAGACTTAACTCTTCTCGTAATTCAAATCTTTTCTTGAAAATACAGGATCAGGATCTCATTAATTTCCCCCTGGGGATTAATAACGTTTTTGTGATTCACTGCTTACTCACATTTGGCAGGTTATAAAATAGAGCGGTAAACTAACAGCATAACAGACAGATGATGCCAGGATCTCGTTTGTTAAATGCCGTTTACCTCAAGTCCTCTGCTCACATCTCAGGTGGGAGGGGCTAAGACGTGAGGAGAAGAATCGAGGTTGTACAGGTTGAGAAATGAGAAGAGGGGTTAAGTGTACTTACAATGTCCTGAGTGGTACCGATCTTCTTGGCCAGCTCACTGCGCTCCATCATACTGAGGTACAGATACTTGTTGAGGAGTTCTCCGTCCAGAATGTTCCGCACGGCGTTCTGCAGGCTGCGTCTGTCGCTGTGCAGCATTCTGCAAAAATGTGTCAAGGTTTAATGATATGTACACACAGATCAAATAAGTACACCTACACCAAGAGCTGTAGGCCAACAATTCTATATCACATGGAAGTGTAATGCAGCTGCAGACCTGAAGGCCTTTGGGTTTAATCCGGCGTGATGAGGCAGCATGGTGGTGAGCGCGTTCTGCAACATGAGCAGACGGCGATACGTCTTCTCCTGCATGGGGAGCAGTAAGCCCACTCCTCCGTCCAGTGTGGCTGTGGGAACGGACAAGCACACCGGTCACTTTCAATCTGAGATTTTCTGATGAGATTCACAGAACTGGCAGATGAAACACAGTTGACAGTTTGAACCTCTCCCATCAGATGCCACAATAAGATCGAAGTTTCAATAAAACCGTTGGCTGACGCGTACTATATTTACATGCACAAAAGATGACACTTTTGTCAAGTGCGTTTCTCTCACAGACTACAACTACTACTGTGGGCTTTCCTTTTGGCCACGTATCTCTACTCCAACCTGAAAACATGTTAGATGGTTTGTGTCCAATGCACACATCTGCTAAGAGAAACCCTGACTGACACGTACATCCTCAGTGTGTTGTAAACATGTCCAAAAAAACGCTCCAGAACAATATCTGCATCTCTGTGTCTTAATCGGGAAAATTCTGCACTTGGAAGAAGGCTTATTTCAAAATACTGTCATGTTCAGAATAATGGTGGGGTATTAGTGTGCATGTCGACATTAATGACCGGGTTTTCAGACACCTACCGAACCATGTGATGTGCTTGTTGTCCCAGGTCAGGGCCTTTTTGCTGGCAGTGTCCAGAGCTCCTTTGCAGGGCATCCGCCAGAAAGCATTAATGTGAGCTCCAGCGTTGAAGTCCGCTCGCCTGAGGAGACGCATACCTCCAAAGCTCTCTTTAGCTGCAACACAGAACAACGTCATGTTACATAATGTGCACCTGATAGTGTCAATTACTTTGCAGCATCACAGCAGTTTGACTCACCTTCAGGTAAATACATATATACATAGAGGTTCTGGTCCCGATCTGAGACTGAAAAGAAACGGAAAGGTCAATAAAAACAGAAAGAACACATGAAGTTGAATTCAAAGTTCTTCCATAAGGCTGTGTAAACATTACCCAAGAATCCCAGCTGGTTGTTATCCACCATGAACTCGATGCTGTACACCTCCAGGGGCTTTGCATCCTGTTCCCAAAACAAAAAGAAAAGCAAAAATCACAATCAGGCCGGCTCAGGTGCTTGTACTGTCTGCAGCTGCCACTACGACAGCTTCAGGATAAACTCAACTGAACCAAAACCCCACAGCAGACGCCAGCAGTACCGTACTGTATATGTTAATGCAGGTTACAGACGACGTGTCTACACTTGAATACGATACCACAGTTTGACCATTTGTAGCCTTAACTGAAACTTTCAACTTTTATCCAGACATTTTTATCATTTATTTATAGTCAATTACAACTTTTTTAACCTTAAACTGAACCAAAGACTTGTTGAGACCTTTATGAATGTAATTTAAGATCCATTTCACGTCTCGTTGCACTGAGGCTGGACTTTGGAGGAGGTCTGGCTCCTGATGTGAATTCAGAACAGTACTGGGTGACGGCAGGGGTTCGCTGGTGGCTGTTAACGGCGGTTTTATGGTTTCGATTTCCCGTGCGAGTCTAATTCATTATTTTCAACAGGCTTCAACTGCTGTTTTCGAGCCAGACCTCAGTGTACTAGATGCTTTTATTTTTAAATTGTCTTTCAGTTTGGTTTTTGATTCCAATTTAGTTTTATTTAGTTTGATGAGTGCGCAAGCAGTTTTTGTTTTATATTTATTTTAAGGAATTGACTAGTTGTAGTTGAGTTTTGAGACATTCTATTTAATTTCTATTCGTTTGTTTTGCATTATTTATTGTAGTTTTTGTAGTCGTTTGTATTTTTATTTCAGTTGGCAAAAATATTTTTTCTGCTACTTTTAGTCTTAGTGTTCATTAACTATAATAACCCTGCATAGAAGTATCTACTACTACCTACATTTATATTAATCATTCAAATTTGGCTGGGTGTTTAATATCACTTTTTTCTGTGGTGTGACTTACTCATAACATATTTAGTTCTGCTTTACAAGGACATTTTAAGGCCTAAAATTCAGATTATTGAATCTCATACCCACAGAAGTTCACTACATGGTACTAAATGTTGTAAATTCAGTCATTTCTAATCTCTGTCACATCCTCACCCTGCTGACGAGTGACAGCGTCTTGCTCTCCTCCTGGTATCGCAGCAGCGAGATGCTCTTCATCAGGTCGGCGGCCAGGATGAAGTTCTTGATGCTGTACATCTGGTGGATGTAGAGCTGAGTGTCGATGAAGGCCATGCCTGTCAGGTCGTTGTCCTTCAACACCCACAGGAAGATCTGCAGCAACAGAACAGCATGTTAGACTTGAATACCCTTAAGCAGCAGGACACAGGTGAACAGGAAACAGCTGTGTTTGTGTAACTGTGCGAGACCTTCTGTCCGATGGCGGACACCAGGTATCCGTTACAGTGACAAAGAGCCGTCACCGGTCCCTTCTGCTCCTTCTCGTACAGGACTTTGAACTTGTTCTTGGTGAGGGGCTGGCCCGGCTCGGGGACCACTTCGATCACATCCAGGATCAGAATCTGAAGACAAGAAGTCAGCAGCGGTTATGAGCACGCTCACAGAGGTTTTAACATGTTATTTTAATCAGATGTACAATGTCGTGGCTCACCCGGCCCCTGCAGGTCACCTCCTCCCCCTGCATCAGACACGTCCCTGCTGCGATGTAGCCCTTCAGTCCTGACACGGTCTCCTGACTCCTCAAGGCTACCGTCTTCATGCAGGTCACATGTTCCCACTCCTCCAGGTCGATCCTTTATGGACACAGAGCATGTTCACACACAACAGGTTTCAGACAGGATGAGTGTGTTCTGTGTGATCATTTGTGAGAAAAAAAATAAACTTGCCACGAATAAGGCCAAGATGCAAGATATAAGACACTTACATATTGGCTACAGAGGACAGAGCTACACTTTTAAAAGGTTAGAACTGTCTGTCTTTGTTCATCGCCTTTTTCTCTCTGTTATGATACAATATAATACTTCCTGCAGTGCAATATGGTCCAAATAATGCTTCGCAGGGCGTAATACTGCAGTCGAACGCTGCTGTTATACAGACATGGGGCTTGTCAGTAATGAACAAAGGTCAGAACAGCACGGGTCTCTTTCACAAAGTAGGAGAGGTGTGGAAATCTTTTGATTCAAAGACGCATTGTGATACAGACAACGTAATCGAATCGTGACTCCAGTGCATACTCACACCTAGAAATGTAATGCACTACAGGACTTTTTTGTTTTTGTAATGTTTACATACTATGATGGGTCACACAGATGCTGCGACTGAAAAGACGCAGCTGTTTTATTATAGACTGTTGTAGTCTGACTTTTGAAAGCACTTTCTAAATAAAAGGGAGGTCAGATTTTTCAGAAAGTATCCATGTGCAGTGATATAGAAAACAGAGGATGAGATACGTTGAGATGCATCAAGAATTGTGAATTTGAATCACTGATAGGTGAACTGTAACTCAATCAAATCGTGAGGTCAGTGAACACGCACACCTCTAGCAATGGAGCTAAGAGATGCCGATTCACCATGGCAACCGGTAATGAAATGGCAGAGCCTCCGTGTCAATCCAGCAGAGATAAGACATATGGACTATATGTATCAGAAAACAATTAGCAACTGTGAAGAAAGAGCCTGCGTATAGAATTAATGGTTTATCGTGCATTTCCTTAATGGACTATAAACATGTGGCTATATTTATTCAGCTCTAGCCTGACCTGACAGGAGGAAGCACCAACAGGAAGCATCAATAAATTATACACTCACCAAACCACTTCAGTAGACCACATGATTTCAATAATCTGCAGTTAAAACAGCCTCCTGTTCAAACCGAACCACTAGTTTACATATAAACACAGCATGCAGAGTACATTCGAACATACTCACTTAAGCTGTTTTGTGAACTACTCGTGTGTAATGTTTTCATAATGTTGAGGAAAACGGCAAATAAAGACAGACAGAGCATTCCAACTCTTAAAGTGTAGCTCTGTCCTTTACAGAAAATGGAGGTGTTGTAAAACGTTTGACCTATAGCGTGTATCTGTTAAGTCAGATGCACTGAGTAGTGGTAGTTCATGATAATAAATGACCAGGGACTGGGATAAATGACCTGACATTTGTAGCTGCCCTACGGTGAAATGAACCAAAGCAGCCATGTGAGACTGAACTAATTGTCCGCAACTTTCCAATTAAAGCCCACAGCTCTCGAAACAGCAGCACCGAGCCCTCAGCGGGACGAGCAGCTGCAGAGAAAATGAAAAGTGACCTGCTACAGGCTTGAGAGGACCTCTTCATTCATGGCCACCTGTTATCTATTAAAAGTATCGACTTTGCTGCTTTTTTGCCCCAAAACAAGCACAAAGAGAAGACTGTGTACCGTGTGTTGGGAATGGCCTCCCAGCTGACCGGGGAGATGAGCTGGATGGAAAACTTCTCCTGCTGAGGATTTATGTAACGCTCGTCTGCAGGGGATAAACAAAGCAACCATTACTACCACAGTGACAATAACAAATACATGTGTGTGTGTGCGTGTTCGTGTTCGTGTTTGACCTCGTTCTATGGTTTCATACTCCTTCTCCTCTCCTGTCATTCTTGGGATGCGAGTGCAGGGCTCTTTCACACTTGTGCACACAGCATACACCTGAAAGGCAAAAAAAAAAAAAAAAAGAGTTCACATCAAAGACTAATCCCTTCAAAGTCACCCTCATTGATTTTTTTTCTCTTGCAGTAAGACAACTTTAAGGCCAGAGGGCTTTCATCTCAAACTTTTCAAACAGCCCCAATCGATGGGCTTTGATTTTGCATCGTGTTATGCAAGTGGAGGTGTGCGAGTGGGTTTTGGCTGGAATTTGTGTCACGTAAGTCGTCATAAAACGGGCTGAGTGAGGGAGCAAGAGGAGACTCGCCTTGGATTCGACGTGGTAGGAGACGTAGTGGACAGTGCATCTCAGTGGGATTTTCCTCACGGGCCAGGGGGCGTCGTAGGACAGATAGGTGGGCAGGACGCTGATCCTCAGCTCCCCCTGTGGGAAAAACAGGGAAACAAACACAAAACTGGTCAAGAAGCCGGACACTAACACGAAGAAAACATTTTAAAACATTATGATAATCAAACATTCCAACAGAAGTGAATCTCAAATGTATTAATGTTGAATGTTTGTGATAAACCGAAGGATCTTTATGGGTTTAGTTTAATTCTCCTCCTCCTTCAGCAAAGGAAACTTTTAAAAAACATCTTGGATTAGCAGGAAAATACATTGTAACAAAAATTAAATCAGGCTTGTTTTTCTGAGATCATGAAAGATTGACTCACAGGACAGCAACGCTACAAACATGATGATTTCATAGAATATGAACTAGCCAACAGTATATAAAGTAGTTCAAATGAGTTCAACCTTAAACCTGTACAGCAATAAAATACATATGCATTAATACAGCAGTAATATGAATCTAATACATCATGTATAATAGTAAACACTTATAATCTTACTGAACAATGACTATTTTGACTTCTCACACTACAACACTACATTTTGCTGTTAATACTTGTCCACACCAATATCGATATTTTGTAAAATGAACATTAAACCTCTACGTTTGGGCCTCTCATACACACGCTATTGGTGTTTAGGTCATTAAAACATTTTTTTTTAGACATTTTTTGTGTGTCTGTTTGGACGTTACACCACTATTTGCACAATGTTGTGCACACGTACCTGAAACAACAACAGTGACAGATATATACATAGGCTGCTACAACTTAACTTGGCACAACTTAATCAACAGGCAAAGGCCTCTGTGTCTGCCATTATTATGTGGACATGTACCTGTTTGTTGAAGTAGAGGAAGCCTTTGGGGCAGTTGATGTTATGGAAAGGAGAGAAAGACTCGATGGAGCCATCGATGGTCATGGGGTGAAGCCTCATCGCCCCGCGAGATGTAACCAGCATCCAGTGAGGAGACGGACCACAGATAAACACCTGCAACCGCAAGGAAATGTGGGAAATACTTAACTGTGTGATCAAAGACTGTACAATGGGATTGAAAAAAGGAGTGTGAAGTTGTAAAATAAGCCTGACTTACTCCTGAATATCCCGAGATGTCCTCAAAGTACCTGAACCTGGCGATCCGACTCTTCACAACGGAGCTCTCCTCAGTGATGCCGCTCTCTGCCTTCTTCTCTTTCTTAAGCTTTGATTTCTTCTCTCTGAAGTTAATGTTGTGGGGCACCTGTACAGAGGAAAGAACAAACACTACCATCGGTTTTATCCAAAGCTGATCAAACCCAGGTCAACTACAGCACATGGCTTCGGGGTTTCTGCAGGTTTCAAGATGTTACATGTAACACTTTTAAGACCTTTATGAATTTAAGATTGTGAGTTTTTCAAAAATATTCACCATCAGAGGAAGGCTTGGTCAGTTTGATGAGTGTTCGTGACAACCTGTAACTTTCTTGGATGATCGACTACTTTGTAAAAATATTCTGCCTATCAATTAAGTTAGAAGACAATTTCAGAGTTGTTTCTTCTTCCCAGGAATGACTTTTGATGTTGTATTCCTTAAACACTGCAGTACTCTGGGCATATTAAACATACTTCCTTTGAACGAACATTTATACAAAATATTTAGATGTCCACAATAGCAGATCAGACACCGCAGTCACCCACCTCAACATTTATTAACATAACCTAATTGATTTTTCGGATGTGCTTTTGTTTTCTTTTGAGGACTTTGTGGGCCAGATTGAGATGGTCCACAGGCCAGTTTTGTCCATGCATGTTTTAAGGTGTAAATTTAAGATTGCTGGTCTTAGTTCTTACCTTTTTGAAGCGCACTTTCAGGTTGTTTTGAGGCTGCTGCTGATCATACGGGAACGCTTCATAGATCAGAAGCTCCTGTTCTACATGGACCTACGAAACAAGAGGAGTATTGGTCAAATCCTGTTTTGCTATTACTTTTCGTGAAGCACAAACTCGTCTGGTCCCTGAATTCAACACAAAGTAAGGCCTCACCAGTAAATATGGTCTACTGTGATTGTTGCCAAGTGAGACCAGCGCCACCTCTTTGACCAATGGGATCTCTCCCTGGCGAGTCACTTCCTCCTTTTTGCCCTCCCCTTGTGTTGCTGATTGGCCAGAGGAGCTGTCGACCAGCACTCTCTGACCAACAGGGAAGTTTTTCACCAGGAACACCAGCCTCCAGTCTGGGAGTTGGTATATCTGTTCACATACGAACACACATGATTATTGTTACGGATCACCATTGGATTATACATTCATCATGTCACACCGCTAACGTACCTCCATTACACCGTTCTCCCTGATGATCATGCACCAGTGAGTGGGCTCTGCTTTGCTTAAGCTCCCCTCACTTCCAGAAGGTACAGGTGCCACAGAGCTGCGGTTTAAGTCCTCCTTTGCGGACGATGCAGTGGCGTTTGAGTCTCCATACAGCATTTCCTCCTCATCGTCCACTGTGTTACTGCACACACACATTTACCATCAGTTTGTTAATAAACTGAAGTGTGGTGACTGGTTGTTTCTTTTAGGTTGTGCGGGTGACAGTCTCACCTGAGGTCCTGGATGATGGTTTCAGCCTCAGACTGGCTCCTGATGATGGTGTCCTCTTTCACAGAGCAGCTCACTTTGTTTTCTGTGGTAAACATTCCACTTACGTCTCGGTAGGCACACAGCGTGATCACACGAGATTGCTGTGGAAAGAGAGGCAAGTTATAAGCGGACAAATAGCTCCATGTGTGTCTTTCTTCCCTAACGTGATGTACATGTATCAGGGTTATCTTTTAATGTACAAATGTAATGACCTTTGCA
>JAPQRN010000003.1:14716079-14728183 GCA_037367275.1 Coranthus polyacanthus
AAGTTCTATTTTATTGGTATATGATGTTTTTGTACTCAAATTACTGCTGCATTACTGACTATGAATCATTGTACTGTTGTAGATGTTACAGGTAATGCAACATTTTCCTTAAAAGAACACTATATACTAGACTACACTATATAAAATAATCCTTCTCAGTCATCACTTCTGACTCTCTGTCAGTGTGTGGTGGTGTGGTGTGGTGCAGAGACTGCCTGCATTTTCTATTTTCCTCGTTTTGCTGTGTTTGGGACATTTCTCATAGCGTAGTGGAGCAAAAACCCGAAACAGTACGAGGGAAATGTTTTATAGCCTCAACGATACTAGAAAACATTATGACTGACAGTGAAATAGGTTCTGTGGTTTTTCAAGCCTAACTCAGGATAAAGACAACAATAGTCACTCATTTTGAAGTATATTTATTTTTCTTAAAAAGATTATCTCTCTCAAGACTTTCCATATTAATGTTATTTAATTAAAAAAATCCAGTACTTACTTACTAAAAAATAAAACAGTGGTGGAAATCTTTGGTAAACACATAAAAGAAAAAGAAAAACAGCAATGCTTCACTGACACAGTTCAACTCATCACTTCTATACACTGAACCACAAAGTCTACAGCCTCGAGGTTCATTCAGGTTCTTCATGTTCTTCATGCCTCTTCGCATGGTACATAAATAGCACATTCTTTAGTTTTATTAAATTAAAACTTAAAACATACATTTTAGTTGAATTATCATTATGGCAAATGGGGATTTTTTACATATAATTATTGTGCTGCTACCAGTTTTTTAACATAACTGAAACTTAATTTAACTACTTTAAGTATTTGTCAACTATTCTCCGGCCAGAAGAAGAACCGGTAGTGCATGGATGCTCATACTTCATTTGCAGGAATACACTGAAGATCTAAAACCTGAACAACTGATGAGTCACCAGGAAAGTACTTGATACAATTTTGACCAGAAAAAATCTGATAAATGAGAAATACAAACTGTATTGTTATATCAACTGTGCACTTTATCACATTAGCCCTTTTCAAATCAAATGTACTTTTTAAAATCAAAAAACATTAAGACAGAAATGGCCTTTTTTTCTGGATTCCCATCATTTCTATGTTACAACCAATCCATTCCCTCAGCGGTGGATTCTCTGGCACGTGATGAGATATTCTGGAAAAGCCTGTGTATCGTTAAAGATGACAAACATCGACGGCTTGGTAATGTCGTCCGTCACGCTGTCGTATCTGAGGGGAATATCGCCGGTCTCCTTCAACGGGGCTGTTTTCATTGAATGGCAGCCTTTAGTGTAGTCTCCTGTTAGAACCTTTGAAACAAAAATAAACTTGTATCCGTCTGTGTTTGGAGGTGAATACTGATCCTGGACGGACAACGCAGAGTTGACGGCAAAATACACCCCTTGACCGTAGACGGTGGCTGTGTAGAGAAAACATCATGTCACAAATGGATATTGAAGACGAGAAAAATTAAATCATAAAACAAAATATCTGTACAGAAGAAAGTACCATTCTTTCCACAGAAGCTTCTATTGAACCCATGAACGCAGATCTCCTTCACGCTCGTCTCACTTGTGCCGTGATAAAGAGTGCGTTCAATTTCTGGGTAAGTGGCACGCTGCAGCACACTCGCTTTCTTCAGCTTGTACTGGTTGTACAGCAGCCGGTTCATGAGCTTCTCCACCTAAGAAAAGAAATCTGAGTTATTAGACATCAAAAAAATATGTTGAAAAACCTGCTTCTTTCTTTTTTTTCCCACCTGTATGATCCGGATCTTGCTGTGGTATTCCTGAATGGTCTCGTAGAAATGCTTCACCACATTCTGAAATTCATCAGATTCCTCGTCGACTTTAGATGCTTCAGGCAGGTTTGACAGCAGAGAGTATTCTTCTTCTGTTAACAAATTGTTTTTTTTTATACAGATACAGAGAAACAGCATTCCGTAAAACACAAAAAGCACCAAAGCACTGAAGTCCTGTTCAGACCAAAGATTCACAACAAGGCAAGTCCTTCCCCCGAAAACCTTGATATTATTCGAGTATAAACAGTGCTTTTCATTTTCACATAATAACTACTACCGCATTTTCAGAAATTTGTTGAAACCTCCTCCTAAACCTCCCAGATACAGCTGTTCTCCCTCAAGAAAACTTCACATTTTTCAATAAAAACTTGGTAATGTCACATCAATTTGGACCATTATTATTATTATTTCCTGTTTATTACAATCAACACCCAGAACGCTTAAAAACTTAACTTGCTGAAGAAGTTCACTGGCAACGAACTACAACTACTAGATCAGGTGTCACCCAAAACGGCTGAAATGGTGCTGCTGCTAAGCCTTATAATGGTAGAGAAAACCCTGGCACCAACATATTTTTGTCCTGATAGACAGCTCAACTACAGTTGTGTTCAATAAGTTACACTAAGAAATAATCAAATGATTTTGTTATGCCAATGTTCCATGAACTGTTCTACCGTTAGCATGAGCTCACCCATCACCCCTCACTCTTTCCCAGCTCCACCCTTTTGTCCAAATATGATCACGACTGGCTCCGAAATGTAAAGATGGCAACAGCCAAAAACGCAAACTCGAGGCTTAAAAATGGTAGTTCAAAAAAGTCCTCAAATGACTTTGTCTCGTCGCAAATCTTTGGTCTGAACTGGGATTTAAGTCTCCCTTACCTGGTACATCGCCATCCAAATCTCCTAAATTGAGTAACTTCCTGGATATTTTCTCTGACTTCCCTGAAGCTATATTGTATTCTTGCATTTTCTCAAAGTTAATGATGTGGGGCTGATTATCTAACAACATATCAACCTTTGTTAGTTTCATCCTCCAGGCATTCTCAATTAACACTGTCAAATCATTCGAATAAGGTGCTGTATCTGAGGAGGTTGGACCATGCCGCACCCACTGGACCGTCCTTAAGATTTCTTGATCGGATACCGAATTAGCAACATTTTCCAACAGCAGCTTCACATCCAGAACTGCGTTGACCACATAGTCCTGGAATCCAGAGACGGTGATAATGGTACCCTGAATCTCTATCTCGACCGCATGCTTCCTCTTAATGACATCCAGGCACTTCTTGTGGAACTCAGACATGTTCTTAACGCTTCTATGCTCCAGTCTCTCCTCCACTTGTCTCTGGGTGACCTTCTTCCCGAAAGCTATGTCCACCCGAATCAGATCAGAGTTATAACCTGCAAACACAGCTAACTGGACAGTGTTAGCTGCCTTGATGGCATCCTGGAGAGAAACACCCTTGTCCAACCGGTGGGTTCCATTGCTACAGTCAGAAAGACTTTCATGTTGGATCATTTGCTTAGACAGCTCTAAGGCTTTTTGCAGCTGTTCCTCCTCATCCTCCAGGGACCACTGGGTAGACTCCATAGAGTACTGGATGGCAAGAGACAACTGGGCCTCTTCTTCTAGATTGCTCGAAAGGCCCAGAGCCCCATCACCCAGCTTTAGTAACCCACCTGCAGCGTTCCCTCCACATGAGGGCTGGGAAGCGTCAACAAATATTACATCTGAGTCCTGGCTGGGGGAGCTGCTGGGTTCCTCTGCTGTGTACAGGTCCACGTTATCCATGTCTTCCAGTTGGTCTGAAATGGACGTACCCTCCTCCGTTCTTGCACAGACTGACACAATTCTTTTTGCCTCATCTATAAGACCTGCAAAGAGGACAGGACAAGTTTAATTGTGCACAAAGATATGACAAAAGTTTTGCAGAAAATGGATCCTACCTCTGTCATCAGCTCCATTGTGATCCGTTTGCATCAAATCAGCTTTAAGCTCCTGGAGAGAACTGTCTGCTGACCATTTATGGAAGTTTATGTGGGACATCATCTTCCATGCATTTTCAAAAATGTCCTAGAATTATAAATAACAGTTGTTAATTTTGTCAAGTTGTAAAATTGTAACCTGAACCATACCAGTGGTGCTGTGTTAAATTGGTTTTTACTAACAACTTGATTTACAAAAAAGAGAAAAGTTTGCACACCCACTGAATTCTCTTCTCAAGGTAAGCAACATTTCAGTCTATAAGATCTATAAATCTATAAGATGCTCCTCAGGAAGGTTCTGTCTTTTTGTCTTGATCCTGGATATTTTTGCTTGGGTTTGCACACATTCGGTCCTTCTCACTATCACAGAACTTCACATCAAAAACTACAAAATCAGAGGCTTTACTGTCACTACCCTGTTGACACTGAAATATCATCAGAGACAGTGCTGGCTGGGAGAGTGCCATATTATATCAGCAATGATACTATAATGATAACATTACAGTTTTTCATGTGATACATTTTTTATGATTACCATATTCATATTTCTCCAATCCTAATCTTGTCTTCTGACATGTGGTCAAACAGTTACAAGCAGAAAAAGTTGTTTTTACTCTTCTTATGTTAGTGAGTGCTGTTTGATTGTATTGAGTATTCTGACAGTTACTCAAGTCTTGGATGTCAAAGGCTTGAATGCACCAATACATGATAGAATAGAACAGAATATGCTGTCAGCTAGCATCTGACAGTTCAGGGTTTAATCCATCCCTCCAGCCTGAACCTCCTCTGGATGATCAAAGAACAACTTGGGGCATACACATTAAGAAAGTACAAGTGCAAGCACTTAACTTCTGCTCAGGGTTTTTATTAGCCAGCAAGTAGCGGTTTTTGCCTGGTAAAATTTATTTAAAAAAAACTCTTCTCACATTGCCAATGGCTGTGAGTGAACTCTCCTGTGACTGTGTTAAACAAATCATTCCTGATTGTTATTATTAAACATTTCACCATGTCGTGCCCTCTGTGGCAACCGTGCTGATGTAAAGTGCACAGTGTTCCAAACGACTGTATGACAGATAAAGTGAAGGACTTTATGTTGCTTCTAACTTTCTTTGTGATCAATAATTGAATAAAGCCGTTAACATGTACGCATGTTTATTTTGTCAGACAAGGTTGTGGTTATAAAATGTAGACTTATCACTCCAGGGCAGCAGCTTGACACCATATAAATGACCAACTGAGAGGAAGGGCAGAAGTATCAAGTTACATGTTGTAGCTTCAAAAACAGAAAGGCCAGTGTTTCTTTGCTACGATTGCATTACCTGGTTTTGCAGGGGCTCCCAGGGCACTACCTTTGGGATGATGAAAACCTGAAACTTTGTCTCCATCTCCTTCATGACGCTCTTGCAATCCTTGTCGTCCAGAAACCGCGCCACCCCTGGAGTATTTACAGTGATGGTTCTAGTGCAGATGGAGGTAACTACACCTTGTAGAACCTCCTCAGCCATTTGGCAAGCAGGAGCATGGCCATGGATCTGTCAGATGTGTTCACAAATACATGACACACATGGAGGAAACAATTTGACATTAGGACATTCAAAAACAATGTTAAAACACTAGAATCGCAAGTATTTATAACGGGGTCCAAACACCCCGAGCAGCAATTTGGAACCAAAGCCATGTCGGTGCAAGTGAAGCAACCCAATCACCAAGATTGTCTTGTTTATCAGGTTTGTCAAGACAAAAATCCATGTGACTAGGTCAAAAAAATGTGTTTTGCATATTTTGTGACTTTGCAAATAAAACTGTAGGCTGAACTGGCTGTGGCCTATACTGGCAGCTGCAGCTCCACAAAAGAACATTTTGTAAATTTCAATAATAACTCATATTTGACAAGCTTGTAAACTCTCTTATCATTTGTATAAAAAGTACAAAATCAAAAAAGTTGCAAGATAGCTTTTCAATTTGAGGTTTCAAAGAATCATTCAAGTCTCACTCTAAGTTGAAAATCCATTGACAAGTCTGAAAAAGTATATATTTTTGAAAGAAATGAAATTGTAGACTGAAAGGGGCCGAAGTAGGCAGCAAATACAGCTTCATACAAAGACCACGAGGATATAAAGCATTTGAATGTGTGTTTTTAGTTTTTCCTTGAAGAAATTTTCAGGCAGTAATATCTTCATTAAAACGTTCCACTTCCTTCTGTTTAATACCCATATCCTTTTTACTGTCAGAAAAATAATATGGAAGAATAAAAGTCACAATAAATATAATAGGGTTCCAACCATAGACTATAAACAAAGCTGAACAACACCACTTCATGTCACTGTTAAAAAATTAAGGAAAAATCCTGCGATCGCGGGAGCTGCTGCGTTGCTTGTGTGATGTAATTTGGAGCTTGAGACTGGTTGGCCTCCTGAACAATGTTTATACTAATGTGTCTAATGGATTCAGGACCACGATTGGTCATTACAGCTGTCCACCACCCATTTTTATATCATAGAATAACTTATTAAAAACTAACTGATCAGACAAAAACAATCAGTCCCATGAAATCTAAAAGGCAGAAATCACCCTTAGGAAAAATTGATTAGATGTGTTGAGTTTTTTGTTTAGGCATTTGAACATCGGCGGGCTGGGTTTTATGGCCTATACTTTAGCCAGTCATCAGGGGGAAATCCAGATGTTTTGGCTTCACTTATTGGGGAGCTGTCATTAGTACATCTCTATACACTGTCTATGGTTCCAACACTGTTGTTGCTTGGACCTCTAATGACTTATGCAGGACAAACCTTCAACCCACAGACATCCTCAGACTCCAGTGGAAAAATGGACACTTGGTTCATGTCAGCCAGCAGCTCCTGACAATGGATCTGGATGTATTTCAGCATGCCTGGCTCCATAGAGATGAATGTTTCCCTTTCAATAGGAGTTGTAAGAAATTCTAGGATTTCAGCCTGCTTCTCACTCTCCATCCCTTTCAGAGTCAGCACATCAATATTCCCTCCTTGTCCAGACACTTTTATGGAGGAGAAGCCCAGAGTCTGAAGGAACTCACTCCACTCTCTACAATATAACATGCATTCATATTCTATATCCACCGGCATGATGAAGTGACACAGCTGGGATTTCAAAAAGTTACATGCCTGGTTAACCAAGCTCTGGGATACTGAGGACACCAAGACATCACAGTCTGATAAAGTATATAAAGTGGGTGACCCAGTTTGATTCATGATTTGCAGTAATCGCTCTTTTACATCTTTTTTTGCTAGAAACTGAGCCTCGTCTGGTTTTAGAGTGAAAGTACTCTCCGCTATATTCCCAAAAAAGTCCATGATAGTGTGTTTTAGCTTCTCCACCCCATCTCTGTCAGATCCTGCGATATGCACGCCATCATCTGCGATTTGGATGCTGTAGTCAGGGTGAGCCTTTTCAGTGTCCTTTGGAAGGGAGCTGCTTTGAAACAGAGCTAGTTTCACCGGGTCAGTGAAAGCTATGTGTCCCAATACTACATCTGCGGCCTCTGTTTGATCATCCATGACTTCCACTGCTGCCTCTTCTGCTGAGTCACTGGCAACAACGGGCTCCAAGGACGCCTGAGGGGAGGACTCGCTACTGCAGCCGACCATTGTGGGAGGACTGGTCTGTATCTGAATATCTTCCATTTCCCCAGATATTGTCTCACTCATAATTCGACTGTTGTATTCAGAGTCTTGTAATGACGCAGCCGATGTAGTAGGTTGAAGAAAGTCAAAGTATGGCTTCACTAACAGGTCAGCACCGTCCACTTTGTGTGGATGATCCAGGACAACTCCCACAGCTGTTAAAAAAGTACAGATATTTTGGGTATTAACTCTTTGATCAAGCAACACTGTTTGGATTAGTCAAATGGAACCTGAATGGGGTTTGTTTTTCACTTTTTTAAACTCTGAAAGGGCAGATCTAAACATAGTTCTTGTACATGGTTGCAGACAATGAACAACAATGAAGAAGTATTCACATCTTTTATTTAAGTAAGGATACTTTCACATTTAATCCAGACTTTTCAGTTTGATCCGAAACAACCAGACCTCCCCCGCACCACAGTCCAGACCAAACAGTCTGGATCAAATGTAACCACGGTTGTGTTCATTTCTAATGTGAAAAATCTTATTTGGATGGTTTGGACTTTCAGACCAATCACAGGAAGTTATCGCAGGCCGTTGCTATCAAAACTGTGATTTTTGCTGAAAGGGGACAAGTTTGCATCCCTGGAGTTGGAGAATCAAGGCCGAATTGGCTTATTTGAGCAGAGAGCCATTCTTCAGGGCTCTTTTTCATTATGTTTTTCTTGCTCCTGCCCCAGACATATCTAATCAATTCGAAGATGTGGGTTTTGATCAGGCGTTTTGTTTTGCCTGGATTTTTTTGTGTGAAAAGAAAGTGAAGAAAGAGGGAAAAGAACTAGGTTACCAATTAATCTAAGATTCAGATACAATTTTGGAAACACCCTCTGAGTTAAATGTCATACAGTGCCAAACTTACATTCATAGCTGAAAAAGGTCACTTTGGCTGTACTCTCTGTCAACATGGTCGCCTCCTTCACTTTGTGATCCCCACCTCGCTTGCTCTCAAAGTACAAAGTGAGGATGTCTGCAATAGTGCCAGGGTGGATGTTCTCTACTAAGATGGAGTCAGTTTGATTAATCTGTTCAAGGGTGATCTTTGCCCCATCGAGGGTCCTCTGGGAGATCCTTGCACTAAGGGTTTGGAAATCTGTAAATAATAAAAAAATAAAATTTGCATTTAAAATCTGTGGTGTCCTTGGATTTGGAAGTATAACTAAAAGGCTTAGAAGTTTGAGAAAACAATATCTCTGTATTTCCTTGACCTTTAGAGAAGGGTCGGCTCAGGTGAATGAGGATAAAATCTCTCTCCGGTGAGGGGTGCAGGGTGTAGTCTGGTGTGTTCAGCCCCATCATGTTCTCCACGTACAGTTCTATCATTTCAATGTGGGTGGTTGGGTTGATCCCCCGCAGCAGCAGTCTGCATGGGTCCTTCGAGGCAGGTTTTCTCACGCTCAGTTCGACATTATGCAGAACGTGGTGATCTTTAGAAAGCACTTGAGCTGCAGCTGATGAATTACAGAAACACAGTTTATGTTATTGAGCTGATTCTATTCAGTGTCTTTGAAATTGATTTTATTAAAGCACAGTGCTTCTGAGCTCACAGGGATCTATGCCATATATACTCCTTTTCCATCAAAGCAGTTCCAGGGCCTAATCTTTAACCAGTTCTTTGGTGAGTCAGCAGCCAACAGAACTGGCTCTTGGCCAGAAAAATTGGTTCCAGAGTGGTACCAACACAGGGTGTTGTCTATAACCAATGTCAGGACCTGGGAGTGGTGTTATCTTGACCAACAGGATCAACTCAATCTTTGTGAACGCCATTTTTAAACTAAAATGACTGATTGTATCCCTCTCCAAACTAGTCTAGTGTCAGTTTATACCCATGTCTGTCCAGACTCATATAATACATGTATTGGAGACTTTAAAGGAAGAAAATTTGTGGAACTGTGGAACTACCGCAAACTTCCAGAAAAACCTCAGGCTCTAATGATGATGATCTGAAGAGATGTTTGTTTAAAAGATACTGTAAATCTTGCAATTTTCAGAAAAGTCAGAAAAAGAACTGAAAATGTAGGACTCCATTTCCAGCTGGTGTCAAAGGCTAACTGATTAAAAAATGTACAGGCCAACACTAAACTTGCCTTCTGCATCTTCAAACACCAGTACGGCACAGTCGCCGCTCTTCTCCACAGAGACGAGCGGACCTCCTCCAGACCGCCGCCTGTTCTCAAAGTACAAGGTCAGCAGCTCCTCATCTATTCTTTCAGGCAGCCCCAGCACCTCAACGGTCTTCCCCTCCTGGCTTTCAGCAGACATCCTAAAACATACACAAACATGCAGGTTCATCTCAGCAGCGGTAGGGGAAGTGCTCGTATCTTTTACTTACGTGAAAGTAGCAAAACCATAGTGCCAAAGTACTCATTCAAAACCTTACTTGAGCAAAAATAAAAAAAACATTACAATGAAAATATACTTTAAATACCTAAAAGGTAGTGAAGAACAGATTCACGCCTGCTCATTCTACAGAAATAATAATGGCTTAATCATGTGGAGCTCTCATAAAAAGCCTGTGCGTGCCTCAGTCCGAAAACAATACATTTTTTCACATTTTTGCAGTCATATTTGCACTCTGTGTGAAAGTACTCACGACAAAAACAACAGTTCAATAAAATATACTGCCTTGAAAATTCATCATGTGAAAAAAACCCCACACAGACAGGTTAGTCTGTTTATCGTTGGGGCTTAATCTGTAGTAATACATGATAATCTGTAGTAATACATCATAATTTATTAGTTCATTTTCATTTTATATTAATAATATGAATCCTCAAAGTTGTACTAAATGGAGGGGGTAACAATATTTGCCTCTGAGACGTAGTGGAATATAAGTATAAAGTAAGAGAAAATGGAAATACTCAGGTGAAGTACACAACTCAAGTGTAAGTACAGAGATTACGGCTTCATTAAGACCTGTTTAGCCAAATACAAAAGCCTGATGTTCATATCATGCCATGTTCATATAAAACATGTATCAAACGTGGTGCTAGACATTATGGCATTACATTTTTTAAATGTTAATAGGATTTGAATACTTCCGACATATATCTGAAAGCATGTTTATACTTGTAACTATTTGCAAATGGCACTTGACACCACTGATTTAATGAGAAAGTGGCCATTTTGACGGTCCTCTTGACTGTTTTAATAGGTGTGATGTTGCATCTAAACTGGTCACCGTGCCTGGTGTGAGTTGGGCGGATTCAAAACAGCAGCCGTGTAACGAGCAGTACTTTCAACACTGACATGAGACGTTCGTGTAAACGCCGTCTTCGAGTGACAAAAAGGGCACAGAGGATACAAACTTCACTGATAATGGCCTACATAGCAGTGTTCCTGCTAACTACCTGTCAGGAAGCTTGACATTTCGTAGAGCTGCAAAATAAGGCGTTTTACATTTCGCACTGGAAAAATTTTCTCACCTTTACGATAAAAAAAGAGGTTGCTTTACCATTTTTTTTATTATTATTATTATTACTGCGTAGCCTATTTTAACTTAACGTTCGTAACTGCCCTGTCATCTTTCCAACTAGAAAGTGAAACCAAGAGCCACAGTTGCCATGTTAAGACACGGGCGCCGTATTATTTTTTTTTTTGTCGCCCAAATGCTTTTCTTTTTCGGCGACAGAAAACGTTCTTGCGAAGGATTTACGCGTCCCTGGTGGTTTTTACTTACCTGTGCTAAACGTAACACATTGGCCTGGGTTCGCCCAACGGGTTCAACGACACACTTTGAAGACTTCCTTGTTTGTGCTGCTTGTTGAACGGCGTAAGACGTCATCAGCGGCACGTGTTAAAGGGGCCGCAGCCAGAAAAACTACACTGACCATGAACGTGTGTGTGTGTGTGTGTGTGTGTGTGCCGCAGTTCAGTGTTATTTATACGAACGAAAGGAACCAATGAAAACACAGAGACTCAACAGCACAAGACAGACATATTAAACATTCCATTAAAAGTAAGAATATAAAATAGAAACAAAAAAAAGCCTAAATAATTATTAATATGATTATATATCCTCATCCCTATAGAGCTTTGGAAATAATTACTCGACCATCTGTTATTTTCTATAGAAATCAAATGTAATAGTCCTCCACATTGCCTTCTGATATTCTGTTTTTGAAGTATTAATTGTTTTCCACCGTCAGATGTTATTAATTTAATGTTAATTGTTGCTGAGAAAATTGGATTTCTGTCGCCATTCATTTAAACGCATCTTATTTCTTTGTTAAATATGTAAAGCAAATATTCTGACTCGCATTTGCACGCAAGAAAACTCTGGTGGCTTTATAATGGCTACTTTTCGCCACTTTGTCACAGTGGTTTAATAATTGTTTCCAAAGTTGTGCATATACGGTGCAACGGCACCTATGCATCCACACACGTATACAGTTTATATCTAAATGAATTAATATGTTCTCTGCAGTAAACATCTCAATATTACTTCCTCTGTGAAGAAAGGGAAGGACTTCCTGTATAGCGTTCAGTCCTGCTGTGCCTGACCACCTCCAGAACAGGAAGTGGGTGTGTGGGGTTGTTCACTATGGGCTTTGTTACGGGTTCTCTGCTGCAGTTATTTTAACCTCACCGAAGAACAAAACACTGGCCACCACAGTCTTATGGTGTAGAAGGTGCACAGAA
>JAPQRN010000003.1:14733318-14748520 GCA_037367275.1 Coranthus polyacanthus
TACTAAACTAAAACATATAAACACGGTTTTCAAAAACACAAAAACTAAAAACTGCAATGAACTAATAGCAAAGAGAAGAAAATATTTGACCTAACTTGTCTGACTTCATTTTAGATCCAGGTGCTAATTTCTGAACTCTGTTTAATGGTTCATGGTGTTCATGAATAAAATTTTTCTTTTCTTTTCCACAATAAGGGATCATTTAATAAACAATGTTTTATCCTGCCTTTTTCAGCTTCTATCTTCATAATGCATGAGAAAACAACACCTAACACTATAATTAAATTAAAACTGGTCAGTTACTCCATATAAATACATCGAAAACTATGTATGCACTTGTAAAACTAAACGAATCTAACCTGCAATCAAAAACCAAAACAGAAAGACTAAAATAAAAAAAAAGAAAAATAATGAACATTTCAAAACTAAAAAACTAGAAACTTGACGTTTCTTCCACTGAGGTTGGTCAACGACTGTGGGACCTCGGTGGAGATCACTTCTAGTGGTAAAATGTTCCCGAGGGCCAATTTTGGGCTTGATGAGCCTCCTTTGGCCTTGTCACACAGCATTTTACAGTTTGCTGCAATCAGACAAGCAAGACATGAGTAGCTCTGCAGTGCAGGTACTTTATGAAATTCTGGTCAGAATGAGTCAGTGTGATGGAAAAAGAATTGATTCCCTCCCTCACCTGCCCTTTTAATATAAAAAAACATGAACTACCACATCAGTGGCAATGGTCTGGTAAATAGTCTATACATATAGAGTGATATTTACAGGGAAGCCGGTCTGTTTCATTAAAATGTTGAGATTTAGATTTGGTCAGAGACAGTATTCATATTTCACTGAGCTTCTCTTTAACACTCGGCTTCGTGCTTTAAAAGCCACTGATGAATGTTGCACATAACTGTCCTCTGTGGCTGGGCTGCACCAACAAGGATTAATTTTTAAACCGGATTACATCATGTTTTAACTTTAACTTCCTTTTAAAATCTCGGGCTAGTCTCTAAATTTAAGTTATGTTGCACCAAAATTTTAAACTTCAAAGTGTAACTTTTAAAATAGTTGCCTTCTGAGATGAACTGAACAGAATGATCAAGTTTCGTGAAGAAAGTTAAGGAAAACACTCCAACCTAATTATGTTTTATGACACTGCTGAAGGGAAACTGTTCTGGAGCTGAAGAGGACGACTGGACCAAATGTCTAACATGACTAAAACCGTCTGCCAGTTTCTGCCACGCTGTCTCTTTTTTTAACATACTGTGCCGTTGTCTTTTTTTCCCCTTTCTGTCTTTTCTTCTGTTGTTCGGCCACATTACTCCCTTAATTCAAGTTTTTCTCAAAGGAGGAGAAGTGATAGCTCCTCTGCCTTGAACTAACTCGAAGACAATGTTTTGCTAAGGAATACAGCAGCTGAAAGTTAACAGGTTTCCCCCTCTTTTATACTCAAGACAGCACATTTTATGTTAATTTGAATAAGGAAGGATCTCTGTATTGATTAAACTCTATTTAATGTCAGTTTCTATCAATAAACTTCGATGCACTAAACAGAGTTAATTCGGCCGACAAGCTTTTCTGAAAGAGCTTCGAGCATCTCCGAGCCTTTATGATTCACTAACTACATGACTATTGACATTTTGTTGAAGAATACAGCAGCTCAGAGTTAACGGGTTTTCCCCTACTAGGCCCTGACAACATCCAAACGTACTATTTATTCATTTTTCATGTATTTAATTTTGGTTTATGTCAATAAAGTTGGATTTCCTAAACGGAGATTTGTTTTCAGATGCGTCCACGGAACATTTCTATAAGACGGTCTGTCCCCGCTGGGCTTAGAAGACGATAGGTACAAACGTTGTCTCGAGGGAATGACTCGGTTTTGGTGGCCAAACGTCACGACTGAATTCTTTTTAATCGTGCGACAGAGCTCTGCTTAATTTTAAATCTGGATTTAGTTCTTTTGAGTCTAGTTTTCATCTATAATTAGACCCATCCTGGATTAAATGACGCCTTTGTTGGTGTGACTCAATTCTGTCTATACATAAACAGAATATTAATGGCACTTGTCTGACTACAGTGAACAGCAGAGCTTATTTTGTGTTAATGCCCAGGACATTTTGCCATCTGAATCGTAAATACAGCTTCAGCTGTGATCACTACACACTAATGAAGTACAAAAGTCTCTGATATAGAGCATGCTGTATTAAAAGACATTTTATCTTCCTGTCTTTTCACTCCCGGATGGGTTTGAGTTGGGATTACAGATTCTGGAGCAGGTGGCAGTGTCGATTTTGTTTTGTTGGTGGTCTTTCCTTAGATGGGCGATGACTGTGTCCACAGAGAGAGCTCTGTTGGCTGGTCAATAAGAGTGGCACTAAGAAAAGAATAAGAAACTGGACAGAGCAGAAGGGCTTGTGAGAACACACGTCTTTTAAAATCATGGCCAAGCTGTGGTTCACTGCATGAGGCAAAGTAAAAATAAGCATTAGAAGGCTGCTGAGGTTCATTTGATGGTCGTCCCACTGTGCATATGGGCTCAGTATCATCTTCCTTTAAACATTCGGATTTTGTGCTTGTCTGCCAGCAGCAGCGTGACGTTATATTCGTAATCGCCATCATGGACTCCTGTGTGCCGGAAAGCTCCCGCCAAATGGTTCTCCTCCCAGTAGTGGTGCCAGTTTCCGAACTGGTCTGCACCGAATCCAAACACACTGACCTGAAGCAGACGAGGAACAATAAGTCATCACAAAACTCTGCAGCTTGTCACTTGTAAATCTCCGCATTTCATTCAGTTCTCGTCAGTTCTGATTCACATATGTTCAGCGTCACATTACAGTATTATTCTGAAAATGCAATGTCCGCTAAATGTGATGTGTGTGATGTCACGAACGGCTGAATGAGTAAGTTACCTCATCACATATGTGGATAGCGAACAGTAAGCTGAGGAACCCCGTGGAAGGATATCGCCCATGACCCTCAAGCCAAGACTCGTAGACGTACTTAAAAAACGACGGACTGTATATCAACACCTGAAAAACAGGTGTAAAAAAATGGCTGTTACAGATTGGAAAACACATTGAAGATTCAGTTCTGTAGTCTGGATAGCTGAGATAACTTTCAATAACTCGATATTAAGAAGGAAGAATGTTTTCTTAAGGCCAAAGACGCATGGACCTGTCCCTGTCTATACTGTGTTTCAATACAGGAAGCCCTTATTTCAGGATTGTGTTGTCTATAATAAGTATATTTAGGAACAGATTTTTTTTCTGTTAAAAGCCGAAACACACATTGTGCTGTGGAAACAGTCAAGACACATGGCATTTTTTACACACTAACTATCAGTTTTACACTGGATTGAAGAACCTATAATTGATATTGTCACATCATACAAGGGGTTGCTTATTTCTTCATTTTTCACAAATTACATTAATACATTATTAATAATTACGATGCATTCTACTTGAGTCTATCTGATCATTAGATGCATATTTTATTTGAACACGTGATCATACAAACCTGTATTTTAAATATGTGCATGTTATTAAAGGTAACCCTGAAAGAACATTCAAAGACTTTAACACCTTGATTTTTGTGCGTCCTTTAAATGTACTGACGGTCTTCTTTTTCTTTTCTTCGTTCATCGTTACTGTTGCACGTTGCTCGTGAAGGAGCAACGTGCAAAAAAAAAAAAAAAAAAAAAAGTTCTCACTCTGCCATCAAAAGCACCGGTCCCTTTAATGCTGCTCAGAAACTCCATTCGTCCATATCATTCTTTACCTTCCAAACGTCATGTTCAGCGTAAGCCAACACAAACAAATGCGTAGCGTGCTATGGCTTCTGTTTTACTCACCTTGTCTTTGTTCGCCTTTATCCTGGATATAACAGGTACATATGTGCTGAAATACAAGAGGATATTGAGGCTTTCAGTTTCCTCTGTTATTGCCCCGGAAAAAAAACCCACCAAACTACACTGTCTTGGCTGAACATATTTCTGTCTGTATGAGTAGAGAGACTGTCTCAAAATAAATATCTGGCAAGGGCATTGCTACGAAAGGAAGACAATAAGACATCACGGGCAGATGGGAAAGTCAGCGCAGTGGCATATGTTGATCACATTTTTGTACATATTCATCACATAAGACTCGGTGTTGGGGAGAAACTGCAGTGCTTAAACCTAGAAATGGGAGTCGCTGCTTGGATAAAAGCGTGTGCAGCGCCTGTGAGGTGGCCTCCTTTCATTTGCATATGAAAAGTGAGAAAATTAAAACACAAAGTATGTAAAACGCACAAGTTTGCATGCTCAGGAACACGTAAGCAAACATAACTTTAAAGACTGGTTGTCACTGAAATGAAAAATAATGTGTAGGTGGTAGATTATGATCCACACAAATGCTTCTCGTTAAAACGTTGTATTATGAGTCCAACGAACGTGTCTAATTAAAATTCATAGATCATATATTTTGGTCTAATGCTGTTTAAATTAGTAGCGTTTAACAGTCCACGGTCTCTAAATTTCGTGGGAAATAAATATGAAAATGGCCTGTCGTGTGTATAGCATTACCATTTAGAAGTACTTCCTGAAGCACAAACATGATGTTACATACATTGATATACTTAGATTTCAGGACCTGATACAGTGTTGTCCTTTGGAAAAGCCCTGTTTTATTTAACAAGACTGGAAAATTGCACAAAACAATTCACAACACTCAGTTAAGATCTAATGACTGTTGGGCTAATGCTGACATTACTGCCAGTAAAGTGAAATTTAATGATGTAGAATGATTGCTTTGGCACAGTTGGAAGACAACTGCATATTTATAGGAAAAATTAGTTTGCATTTACTCGTCTTTCTA
Source organism: Coranthus polyacanthus (assembly GCA_037367275.1). Taxonomy (NCBI): domain Eukaryota; kingdom Metazoa; phylum Chordata; class Actinopteri; order Kurtiformes; family Apogonidae; genus Coranthus; species Coranthus polyacanthus. The sequence continues at coordinate 14,738,169 of JAPQRN010000003.1, forward strand.
GCTCCTAACATGTTGGCAGGTCTGAGTTATTGGCAGTGGCTTCATTTGTTTTCTGGTTGTCCAGCAATCAAGCTAATGATTATGGGTCATTGGGAACGAAGCAGCTGAAGGTGAAATTTACTGGAAGATTAAAATTGAATCATTATTTTTTTGTCATGGCAATCTGACAAATAGGCTGAGTGAGTGCCACGACTGTCATTCCAGCCTGGTGTTTGAAGAGCACGGATCCTGGAGTTCCAACGAGACTATGATTTAACGGAGAATGAAATCGCAAATGACACTCAGCAACACGTCGCAGAAGTGAAAATAAAATCACATTAATGCCTTTATTTTAAGCTCGCAGCTCCTATGAATAAAACAGTTGCTACACATTCAGCAAATGAAGAAGAATTAGCAGTTGTTTTCTGCTGTTTTTCTCGTCACCTGGCAAATGAAAGCATTTTAAGTTACTTATTTAGTTTTTATTCAGCTATGTTCAGTGTTTCGTTGCCAGGTCACCTTTAAGAGTATTTTTGATCACATATTTGGTTCTGTGGCTGTAATATCGGCTACTACACTCACAAGCTGGCTGCGAACATTGTCAAAGTAATTTATATATTATATTTCATAACTAGCCAAACCAAGTGTATCATTATTTTATTTAAATCCCAGAAATTACAGAAATTGCCTCATAATGGAGGTTAGGAAATAGATTCATTTTCACACTTGTACAACAAATCAGGTTTACAGTACACATCGGCTTCGGTGAAGACAAAATATGTGGTTTGTTCCCTGTTGGCTTGTTGCAGTGCATGTCATAAACTGCATCAGCTGCTCAGTGTTACGCAAAGCGACTTAGACCAAACTACCAACTCAAATTATACGTCCAGTGAATTTTTCCTACAGGTGATTTCTGTCTTTTTACTTACATTCCATCAGGCTGATCTGGGTTGAAATCTTTCATCTTTCATTTGATGAAATAAAAAAAGGGTGATCGACACTCTACTGCCCATGTGTAAGCAGAGGCAGCGTGGTGGTTTCTGTAGCCGTGATATCTTGAACTCACTTTTCCACAGCAGTAGGAAGCACTGTCCATCTTTACAAACCATCGCTGTTATCTAGCCTTTTAGACCTGTGCAGATATCATCAAGTGTTTTTTTATCAAAGCTTTTTGGGAGAAAAAGAAGTGATTGCTGTGGGGCAGTGACAGCGAACCATGGCAGTAAAGTTTCTCTGAAGCAAAAAGAAATTAGCTGAAAAATGCTTATATGCACTATAGAGCTGAGGGTAATTGCAGAACCTGGGGATAATTCTCAGTGGGTTTGTGTTGTTTCGCTCTCAGAGCAACACCTTTCTTATTACATACAGTTATTTGATCTCCCTTTAATTTAAAAATATTGCAGCTTGGACAGTTGATGAGTACACTTACTGTTTAATAGTACCCGTAGTCAGGGCACTAATGATCCACTGCAGGTCCAGAGTCTTGAAAGGGATCAGCACCAGGCTGGTGGTGTTGTCCAGGTCTATGGCACTTTCAGGATACATGACATGATGAGTTGTTCTGGCACCCACATCATCCTCAAACCCACTGGTGGGAGCCTGGTTCATTCTGCAGGAACAGAGAAGCGGGTTATGTTTCCTACATAATCTTTTACTTACACAGATTTTTTTCAATCACTTTGTAATATTTATGTTTCCAAGATTGGACAAACTGAGGTTATATTTACCCGTGTGTTAGAAAGATGGGAAACATTTGGCTTTTGTTATGCTAATCTTCATAATCTACAAATGGGTTTTTATTGTTTCTGGGATGGTTTTCATTCCAAACCCAAAGTCAGCCAAAGCGAACGGCAGCCAGCCACGCAATACCATCCATGATCACCATTCAGAGGAAAAACGTAAAAAAGCAGAAAAATAGAAAGCACAATTTGTCCCATTTAAACATGTTTTGGACATCCAAACAACAATTCAGAACAATCCTGTGTCCATTTAGAACATAACAATTACCGCTTGGCAAACTAGACGTACCGTCCCTATTATTATGTCCAACAATACTCAGTTTGAAACTGGAGCAGTAATTGGCAGCAACATAGTTGTTAGCAGCTATGACAACATGGTGACAGTCACAGTTGGTTTTGGTCAGCGGAAGGAAGTGACACACAGAAGGAAAATCATGAAGTTGACCCCCAGTGCGACTAGCATCACCTATTTGGGTGCTGCAGTATCATCATCCTCCTCATTACTGACTCTGAGATGACAGCCACATAACAACTTGACATTTTCAGCCTGAGTCTGACAGGACTTAAAATGACCTGCAAAAAGCATTTTGTGTCTAGGGTGTCTCAGTGAGAATTTCTTTCCCCTTTACATAGAAATGTAATTTTAGGACCCAGACCATTTGGGATTATCATTCTTTGACAAATATATCCAAAGCGAAATGTAAAGTATGATGGACTGTATGTTCTGGGAAATGGGAGAAATGCTCACCTTAACAATTCATCAGTCTCTATCAAAGATACATCACTGGCACAGATGTCACCAAAATCACGACCTGTAGATCGTTTCCTTTTGTACTACATGATGACGCCATGAGAAAGAAGAGCAGCAGAAGAAAACCTGTTTCAGTTTTTCACCCAAAAAACATAGCATTAAAACCTCCTGGTCACTGGTTTAGGGTTACATTTGAGCCATACCTCATGTTAAACACAGAAACTGGAAGACGTTCCCTTTCATATAAAGCCTAACACATGCATTTTGGCCTAATCCTAACTCTGAACACAACATTGACATAATATAACCACATTTTAGGACAAAAAAAAAGAGCGCTGTGTTAGATGCATCCAGCCATAGCCACCATGACATCACCCATTGGTTTTTGGAATACCTTATGAAGCCTCAGATTTGTGGTTTTGGAACCAGAAGTGAACAACATTTGGACAAAAGGGGAGTTTAGTGCTGTTTTTTTTTTTTAATTGTTACCCAAAGCAGCTATGTGCAGCCTGTTTGAAATGGTACTAATGTGCCTGATGAGAAGGCACCAACTGCAGCCCAGAGAGGCAGTACAATAGGTTGAAACACGGTAACCAGTCAGTAAATCGAAGGGAGCTGCAGATAAATGGCTGTGGGATTGTCACTGCAGCTGATCATTTTTATAGACACACAGCAAAAGACTCAATAAAAACTGTAAAAAAAACAACGCAACACAGACTAAAACTAAATGGAATGAAATGGAAATCTGCTTCACACACCTCCAGATTTGCAGTTGATTTGATCCATAGAAATAATAATTAATGTAGCTTTAAATCAGTGCACGGGTAATGCTAAAATGCTTAGTTTGTGCTTTTATTTCAACTGTTTTCTTCTCAAGGGCCTGACAAAAATTGAGAAACAGTCGGAATAAAAGACTGACAGAAAACAAACAACAAAAACCACACCTTAACTCTGCTTGTGAAAACAGAAGGGATAAAGAGACAGGATGCGCGGCTGTCTTTAATGCAACAGCCAAACAAAGCCGAGCTAAAGCTGTGAAATGGTTCAAAAAGTCAGTCGGTCCCAAAGGGGAGGAGTGAAATGTCACCAGTAGCAAAGCTGTAGTTCTTGATGTGCTGTTCACGTGGTGTTTCTTATCGACAGAGTGCTAATTATTATGATAATGCATCAGTGCCACATCGTTTGAACTCGGACCGGACTCTTTCTGGCTCTTTCCCCTTGCACGTGCGTTGCTTTGAAGAGCACAGTACGTTTGGCCAGATTGTAACACAGCGCATCCATCAACTGGCTCATCCAAACCAACCCGTGTTCCCAGTTCTAGCCGAGCTAAAACTGCAATGAGTCGAAGACAAATCGCACTGGCGAGAGGCTTTATGGAGCAATGTCTCAGTAGAGTAGCGCATTTTACGACAGGACATGATTGTTGCGTTTCTCTCTTAATGCGACTGTAGCATCTAGGAATTCAAGAAATGCTCAGCAGATGGATCCCGGCCTTCAGGAACAGATGAAAAAGCAAGACAGTAAGGGCTCAGGATGTGAAGAATCTGTCATTTCTGTCACACAACAAGAGATATACTTCTGTAACATAACATTTTCTATCGTGCGTTAGCGCTGGCAGATTTCATTTTCATTTAATTAACTCGTCTTATTGTAGGTAAGTGTTCAGACTACTAGAATCAATAATAAGCTTCTGCAGTTCTTTTCAACTAACAGTGCAATCAGCACCTTATCTTCTTTCTCTACTCTCGTCTTTTCCTGCTTCCCACATCCTCCAGAGTATTTTTAACATCTAATAAAACTACATCTTTGCCATTCATTAAGTATATCAGAATAGACACGTCTCTGGCCATTTCTTGAATTTGTATTTGATCTTTTTTTTTTTTTTTTATCTATAGTAATGCTACTGAAAGTTTCACGTTAAGTCAGCATACAGATCTTGCCATTACTCAATGCAGGGGTCAATACAAGTCTGTAATGGCACTCAAGAAGTTAACTTAGGCTGTTAAGTGGATTCAATGAGCTGCTCGTTCACTTAATCTTATGTGGGCGTGCAGTGTCAACTGCTCTAAGGAGGAAAATATTTCAGATTGGCCTAATCAATATTCAACTTCTGCTCTAACTTCCCCCTGGCACTGGGTATCTGTACCAGATGGACTCGAAACAACCTGAGGCAGATGTATTGAGCCTTTGAAAAAGCCCATCTCACCAACAAGGTGGTTTGCACACAGACACACACACACACACACACACACACACACACACAGGAAACCATAGTCCTTTACTTGTTATACATAAATACTCAGGAAATGGAAGATGAAATTTAATTTAGGGCATTTACTATCCACATTTCTGTTCTTATCAAATATCACACAATATCTCTGGTGAAATAGATTTGGAAAATAATGAAGTTTTGAGCAAAAAAAAAAAGAAAAAAAAGTGCAGGTCTGTAACACCCTTCCAGACGAAGTGTGAAAGCAGGACAGATGACTCATTCTCAGGGGAGAAGAGAAATTCTCTTTTTACTGATGAGAGATATTTCAACCAGTGATTTATGGCATTAGTATAAGGAGTCTTCTGGTGTAAAGTGCTGGTGCTTCGGGCATCAATCAACTTCGTCAAATTAAGTGACTCCGGAAAGGTCAAATATACAAGGAAGGGAGAATAATACGAATGTCTACAGCAATTTTCCATACGTTTTCAACAAGCAGCGGCTGAAAAGCGGAAAACCGGCAGTTCAGCGAGTCCATCTCTGTAAACCCTCATGTTAAAATAACGTTTACAGCCTGGTATATACGGGTGTGGCCGCTATGAGTGACTTTGAGTTGCCTGCTGAGTCAGACTTTCAGAGCTTCTGTTTATTAAATTAAACATATTCTTTCCTAACAGATAGCTGACAGATGCTGTAGTTGTGGCTAAGAACTAAGAACACTACGAGGAGTTGTGGCTCCAAAAAAACAACATAGCGACGGCCAAAATTCACACTCGATGCTTAAAAATGCATGACATCGCATGGTTTTTCAACTGTCGATATATTTCTGCGCAAACACAAGAAAGAAAAACGTTAGTAAATGAACCATTAATGCTGTTTATGTCTTAATGTTTATAGCCAAATTATTGGTTTTACTGTTAACTCATCACTAAGACCAGAATGAATTCTGGGTCAAACATTTTCCTTGCCCTCTTTGGGAATGTCAGATTTTTGCTTGTCTCCCTCTTGAAAAGTGAGAGCAGTGAGACTGTGAGTTTGATAAATGGCATCTTTAATGTCAAGGCTGTTTGCCCACCAGCAGGCTGTATGACATTATTTGTCTTGATTATTATTCATTTGTCCTGAGAAAGCTTGAAGCCGTAGAACCGCAGTGTTCCATAACCCGGCCTTGTGCTTTCAGGTGCAGCCAGATCACGTAGCACGTAATAGCCAACTAACACGCTAAAGGTCAGTGGTATTCACTACTGACTTATTTCTGCAAACACTCAATAGGTTACTGCTGTTACCACTACCCTCCTTTATAATCTTGAGCGTGTGTACTTTTTTCAAAACGCCTCTGCCGTTCCAGCTGACTAATAATCATGATGAGGAATGAACACTGTGTACATTTTTATCAGGTAAGTGAAGCAATGGACCAGAATGAGGCAACAGCAGCTGATGAGATGAAGGCACACAGTCTCAGGTGTGGCTTTAAAGCTTGAGGCTCTGTAATTAACAGGAAGAATACTAAACTTGCACTCGGTGTGGCACTCAAGGTTGTTTTAAGAGAGGTGTGGTACTCCGTCAGCAGTTAAAGGCTCGCAGTCATTCCCGCAACAGGTGGCATTATACTGCCTCTTTTTGGTTTTTACTAAATATCAGACCCCCAAATCAGGGGCTTATACTGTACGGTTGGTAAATAAATGGCACGATGGCATCAGTCCATCAGCATGAAATTCAGCTCCAGGCTATTCTTCTGCAGCAGAACACGCACCTGCTCTGTAATGTGGGTGTTTTGAGAAAAAAAAACAACCCAATGGCGACTCCTTTTTTTCCGTCGTGGTTTTATAATATCATCGCCAATTTTTTGCGTGTCAGGATATTGTTAGTTCTCCGTCTATGCTAATGAACTGCCCCCTCCTGATTTAACACGTACTGTATACGCAACCCTGACTCTGCCTTACCTAGCACAGCTCGTTAAATGAGCTCTTTACTGTACTGCTCAGACTCGTCAAGCGAGCACTAATGACTGATGGTACACTGGTGTGAGTTCTCTTGGGGTTTCAAGAGTTATTATGGTTCTCCATATGAGACACTGTACAAAATGTTGGCCTCCTGATTGCATTTTGTCCAAGAGTAATCATTCTAGGACACGGTTGGGCAACATTTTTTGGAGAGCGCCGTAATGACTTGGATAAAGCCAAAGGCCGCACTCTGGATGCTTTAATTGAAACATGAAACACATAGTGCTGAATTATGTTAAACGACATGAATTTGGTAGACATGACAGAATGTTTTACAAATAGGCTATTTCAGTTCAGTAAGTCCAGACCTATCTCCTGGAGAGAGGTCTTTCTGAACTCATTAACATTCTGGAATAGAGTAAGGAAAACCTGTGGCTTGTTTGTACTTCTGTAAACCAGTCACAGTTGTCATGTGCGTCACTAAGCCGAGTGTGACAATGGCTAAATCCCCACAAGTAAGCAGGTCCTTCCTTATTGCACGATCCATCGAAACTTGCCATTTTCAGTGTGTAGTTGTAGCACAGAGGTTGTTGTTGGTTCAAGTAGCACAAGGGACTTTAAGGAAAAGTAACAGATAGCATACATGAAGATGAAGGAACAAGGAAACCTCTACACGAAGACCGTGGAGCGTGTCTGTTGATATCAGGATTCATCAAAAATACGTAAGTGGACAGTCGTTACCTTTAAATAAACATTTCTAAAAGCAGTTTTCTCTTAACATTGTAGCAGTGATTTTCATGATATTAGTAAATTAACATGTAATCCCTTGATAATTATTAACAAGAGACATTTGTTAACAGTTATTTAATACTTAAAGCTGCATTAAATAATGCTAATTAATATATAACAATGTATAAATTATAGTGAACACTATTAGTAAATGATTACTAGACACATTAGTCAACTGTTATTAACTGCTGATGCTTATTACTGCAACTAATGTTAATGAATGTGCCCTTTTTGTGTTAGTGATATTTAAATTCATAAATGCTGCATATTATTGCTACAATCAAATGTTAAGTAACATGAACATTGCATGCCGTTCATGCTGGTAACAGCTGCATAATTTTAACTGATGTGGATATTTACAGTGCCCTGGTGACACATTTGTAGAGTGGGTAGACCAGGTGAAAATCAAGCCCATTAACTTCATGGCTGTTTGTGCCACAATAACAAATAGGTTGAGTGAGCAAGGACAGGATTGATTGCAGAGTGGTTTGGGCACACATGAAGATGATGCCTTGATTAGAAATTTTAGTAATGATAGATGCTTGTGCTGCTGTAAAAATCAAGGAATAATGCAAAAACCAGCTTTCATTTCAAGCAATTTTGAGCTCCGGTCAAGCCTTAGGGAGCCACCGAGTGCAGCTTTTTGTCTTCAGTCTGCGGTTGTTGGCGGGTAAGAGTCCTAACCTCATGATTTCTGAAGCTTATTCACAGGTTTTGTCCTTGCTAGGCAAACTCATAGTACTAGACAGCTGTGTTAGTCGTGTAAAATCCCTGTTTCAAAGTCTAATTCAAACAGGGATTTTGAGTCACAAATGTCTACCTATTAGAGTAGATCTGCTAGCTCTGAGATCCATCTTAATGAAGTTATTTGCAAGGGCTTACATCATCATGTAGGATATAAGCTTGACTGATCCTCAATTCAGCAGAGTAAATACAAATGATGAGACAATCACACACCCAAGACAGACTGCTTCTTGTCAAATAAAATACGACTGAGCAAACACAATTGCAGACTTCATATGTCCAAAAGAGACATGATTGGTTTTATGTATTACAGATAAATAATTACTTGTCAAGATTTGAAGAAGACGGCACATACAGTAGAAGACAGCTTATAATATTCTGGACAGGGTGTTGCCCTTAAGCACGTTGACCAAGTTTTGTGAAATATGTATTCCACACCTTAGTGTTACATTACTTGTTCTGGTATAGCTACAGTGACCTTTTGGCTCAGCACCATGGCTTCCAACCAAGCGTGACTCCAAATGTTGTGCTCAACCCAGAATACGCAATTAAAAAAAAAAAAACCAAACACCCAAAGCAAGTTACTGTGGCTAAGTATTCCGCTAATAGTGAAGTAATAATTCTTGTCTTGGTGCCGTCCTTGTCATCCAATAATTGAATTGGTAGACAATGCCATGCTGCTGTCACAGCGGGGGCTGGCAAAGAAGATAAGTGCAGTAATGTGGCTTTATAGAGAGGCAACATGTCACAGCAGGTTGACAGAGGCATGCTGGGATAAATTAAGAGCCATGCAAGGATGCTGAGTGAAACTTGCTTTTGGATATTGAAGCAGACTCTGTAGTTATTCTCTTGATAAGATCTTAGTGTCAACCCCATCATCGTCGGGCTCATTTGACACCAATCTTAACAGAGTCCTTCCTTCAACCAGAAAATCACAGCCTTCTCTGAAGCACATACGCCCTGATTCCATAGACTCAAAGTACCGAATCAAAGCTCATTTTGATTCAGCTTCACTACCTATACAGTTCTCGTTTCACTGCATTTAAATCCTTGTCTTCTATGCGCTTTGTAGGTACTGTGGTCATTAACGCTGCAAAAACCTTTTTACTCTTGGGATCGGTGGAAAAGGTGGCGAATCGATAAAGGTTTAATGCAAAGAGATTCAGATGCAAATAAATGATTAGTAAATACTTACATGTTTTGTTCAGAAAGATTATCCTCACAAACGAAAACTACTTTTATGATTTTTGAAGCGTGAATGCAATCATAAAAAAGTAAAACACCAGTATTGACTATAAACCAACTACACCATGGTCGCATGACTTCAGTGTCACCAGCACTAAGCCTTAAAACCTGAAATTTAAAGGTCCCGTGTCTTAACGCTTAAAGCTCTATATATACCATGTGTATGTGTATATTAAAGACTTCTGTAATGGTGTTGCCAAAACATTTTCAAAAAGATTGGATTTTTCCTCACTTTTATGAGCGCTTCTCTGTGTCTCTGCCACAAACGGATCATATTACACAGCGAGGTGAATGTCACCGCCCACTTTTCATCAGCAAATGTACTAATTGGCTAACCTCCAATCCCCTATCAATAACAGGATTCTCAGCATTTATTAACAGTTATCAGTTATTAATGCGCTGTACACATCCAAAAAGACTGAAGATAGACTGAAGAAGCAGGAAGAATACGCTTTTCAAAGCTAGTTTTCCTGACACGGTAACTGCTCTGTTGCTAGTAACTGAAAGGGCCACACTTTTAAAATCTGAGCTTTGTAGCCCATGGCATTGTGCAAATATTGACCGTGACACTTGGGATCCCTGGCATATAATGCAGTTGTATACCGAGTGTCAACCTTAGACGTCTGTGTACAGAGAAGAGATTGCAAAAATTAAAACAACTTGAATGAATGAGATATGGACTGTGACACCTGGCGTCGCTGCTCTCTTGCTAGTAACTGATGGGGGCGGGGCTAACACATTTTTAAAAAATAAATAAATACCTTGAATATGATTGGTTATAGATATGGTTCTTACTTACTCCATCACAAGGAAAGGATTTTCTAATTGGCTTGTTTTGCCAGGAGGCAAACTTGTGGTGGCAGTACTGAGCAAGTTCATATTTTCACTGTTTTTATTTTACACCACAGAGTTTTATATAAACCTGAAAAACCCAATGAAAGTGCATTTTCACA
>JAPQRN010000003.1:14748620-14790344 GCA_037367275.1 Coranthus polyacanthus
CATATTTTCACTGTTTTTATTTTACACCACAGAGTTTTATATAAACCTGAAAAACCCAATGAAAGTGCATTTTCACAGTACGGGACCTTTAATATTGCACGCTCACCTCTCGTATAAAAGCCTTTTCTCTTAGCATGTCCTGATCTAGTAAATAGAATAGTTTGTAAGATCGAAACATAAAGAGGCTGTAAAGGTGGAGGACTTAGTAGGTGAGTTTTCACTGAACTTGTCCGCAAACAGCATTTTTAAAAGCTTTAAAAGCAATTTTAAAAAATCCAAAAGCACTGACTTCAAGATGAGGGAACCAGAAGTGGAAATACTCTAAATACTCGATTAGTAAAACAGATCAAGAGCTACATCGGATTGGAGAAAGTGTAGAGCACACAAAAAAACCCACTTTGTACTAAAATGCAATCAGTCAATTATTACTTGTTTTTAATTTGTTAAAAAACAAAACAAAACGTGCTTCAGTTTCATTATTTTTTATTCGGTTTGAACTGTTTAAAATAAGATGAGAAATGTATATTCTGACGTGACATTGATGATCTGTAATTATAATCTCAAAATGTGGTTTTATTACAGGTAGACATTTTCTACGAAAAAACAAACACAGATAATTTACATAACTGACATGCTCTCTTTTATGGACCGATAAGGAAATATCACTGTGCTATTGTTATGACACATTGGCAATCAAGTTTTGCTGTTTTATCAGTGAGTATCAGTGAAATATTTGTATGCGTCACTTATCTTTATGGTGTCTTTTCCATTTCACCTTAGTAATTATCAATCAAAGCACACGTCTACAGACCAGTTTTGATTGTTGTTTGGTGTAAATTGTTCTCTCTTATCTCCGCTGTGTGTCCAAGCTACGGGAGAGATGAAGAGCCATTCTGTGATTCTTCAATTCCATAAAGTTAGCTCTATTTTCACATTTACAAGATAACAGCATTGGCTGTAAGTCTAAAATGCACTTTTTTTTATCTGCTATCAAATCCAAGCAGGGAATCGGTATGACGGACACTTTTAAGATGGGCCAAAAAATGTGCTCGCAGTAATATTATGCACATCTGTCTATCAATTAATGTGTCTTAGAAGAACAAAAACCACAATTTAAATCCAATTTTAATAATTATGATGAGTTATTAGCGCTTCAAATAACACATCCTTTGTGAAATTTCATTATTCGGAAACCACAGAGCTTACTCTTGTCTGTCAAAGGCAAAAGCAAAGGCTCTTTGTAGGACTCAAATCTATGTGTTTCACCACAGCAATCTGCTGAGCAAACAAGAAGCTTCAGCTGATAGGCCCATGCCGTACAATATTCATAATAATTTATAAAGGAGGCTTTAGAGGAGCTGGGTGAATTGCAATGTGGATATTTCAAAGGCATTGTCAGTCTGCGCTCTGCTCACACTGACTGGACTGTGTTTCCATAATGTTTCTGAGCTGACATCCTATCAGTGTCATTAGTTTGAAACATTTAGCAAACAGACGAGCTTTATCTGCTGTTTGCGACACTAAGTATCTTCTACAAGCATTTACATCATCCTTCTGCTTCCTTAATTTAGTCACTTTTGTGTAGAATCATCCCAGAACAGCGAATGGAGCTTTATAGCACACTTGTAGTAGATGATGTGATAGCAGTCTGTAACATTTTTCAGAATGATTATATAATGCCCTCCAGCAAATGTTCTTGTCGTGTTTTCCATCTTTTCAAATTCATTCTCAGCAGAGCTGCAATTGGTGTGACAGATAACAGGGAGCCACATACTCCTCTCTTGTTTCCTGTTTATCCCGAGGCGAGGGATAAACATTTGAATACTCATACTGTATTGTTTTCATCCACTGCTTTGTTAAGATAATTTTCTAAAATGTTTATCGAAGGCAGAACAAGGATGTGTGGAGTGTGTACAACCGCAAGTCGGAGTTGAGTGCAGACTGGGTTACAGCAGAAATATGACAGAGAAGAGAACCAAAGTGCAAAATCAAAACTTGTTCTGCTGTCTGCTTGCTACAACAAAACAATAATCAAGCAGAGCTGCCCAAATATTAACACGAGGGATATGATGCAGCTTTGTTTTTGAAATTAATCAGCACTGAAGATAATGAAAATAAGTGTACACAAACCTAAGTTGGAGTCTGTGTTGGGCCTGAAGCCAGTCGTTTGTTATCGTTAGCAGACTCCATTTTTATGCTAGTGTTGTCGCTGTACGGGAGAATAGAGCTAACACTAAACATTTAGCTAGTGTTGTACGCAGTTGTCGCTGTAGAGGAACAGAAGAGACACGTTAGTTGTGTTTCCATAACAGAGTCTATGTTGTGCTGGACGCCTTTTTGTTGTTGACCGTAGCTGAATTCATTTCTAAGCTAACAATAGCCGTAATGGCGCACCAAATATCTACATGAACCAACGCAGTTTTCTGTCAGCATCAGCATGCTAATATTAACAAATTAATGTCTCAAAGCACAAAACAGAATCCAACACAAACTTCACAAAAGCACACGAACGCATACAAATTTTACATGTCGAACCTATAAAAGATCATTTCAATCAGTTAGTGGACAGCTATTCTGACAATAAAACACAATAAGACACATCATTTTGCATTTCATCAAAATGTGCAACGGCCACTTTACCATTATTATAAAAATATCCACTCCACGTCCGTCACAAAAAAGAAAATATGCAGATATGTTAAAAGTTTTACAGCAAGACGCTCATACATTCTCAGGGTTTGTGCACTGCAGGCAAGTTCTTTGTTTTACGGCATGCACAGATAAATGTAAAAACAGCCATCAATTGTCAATCTCTGCACATACATAATTCTACATTGTGAAGGTCAGACACCCAGGCATAACACATTTTTGAATGACAAGGCACTTTAAAAATTTAGTGACTCCAGCAACTGCAACAATTGCTGTAGTTATGACAAAGATCGTAGAAGTAAAGAATAAAGATCGTTTTAGTTAGATAATCTTTGGTTATAATGTAATGAATGTTGACTCATTATTTTATACAGCACATAAAATAAAAGTATTGTCTGTTAATGTGACTCCTGTATGATTTGACCTCGCTCTTCACACAGATTACACAATATTATGACAAAACATTGTAATACAGGAAAACCTGCAGCTGTTAAAAGGCCAATGCTGATTAATTAATGAATTAATTAATAATGGTAGTTACCAATAAAAATGTTATATTAGTGTATTACAACCCTTCTGACTATGCCCATGTAGCGCACAGAAGTGAACCGTTTCGACCGGATCTTTGGTGAAACATCTAATCACAGCAGAAGAGAGCATCGGTCGTGTTGATTCAATCAACACCAGACATGGACGTATTCTTGTCACTTGTTGCCACATGTTGAACTTCTTTGCCCTCAGTTCCACATGCGGCAGACTAGAGACAACAGTGACTCACCACTCCCTCGTGTTACAAAGCAGTGTTACGAGACATGGGGCTAAGGGCTGTACGTACTGCAGTACAGTACAGTGACATGTTTGGTATAATGTCAAAAACTGTTATTTTCTTCACAGTCATTTTTGTAGAAATATCACAAATGACTCCTTTAAGATGTAAGTTTGGCGTCGAATAACAGTACGGTCCTCTTCGCATAACGCAACAGCACACAGTGAAGGCACATTCAGCGATAGCCTTATCTAATTAGCAGCCTAGCTTTTGGACAGTTGAGACATGCTAACAAGAAATCACAGTCGAATAACATTAAACTTAATGAAACATTGTTTGACAGCACCCTTAGATGGTCTTGTTAGTGTAACTCCTCAACCGCAAACACAGTAGAAATGTCTTTGTGGGGAAATTGACTTTTTATTACATAAACAGATGTTTAAAAGTCCACGAGCTGAGAAGAGCAGCAGGCGAGTGAGCTGTCAATCACGCCTGTCAATACCCACACGGCAGACAGCAAAGCCTGCTACAAGCCCTAAAAACAAAGCAGGAATTTGCAAACAAACCACCAGTACGCTTATTATAGGGCCCAAATAATGCAACTGAGACCATACTGACTAATGTAAAAGAATTATTAATAGCGTTTCTGGAGAATTAAGTGCTCACCAATTGTTTTGTATCCTGTGGCCATGCATTAGTAAGATCCAGCCACAATTTAGTTACCACGTTCCCATGCCTTAATAAGTCATGTCCACAAGTTATTGATCTCGTGGCCACACATTACCTTGTTATGGTTTATGGGTATGCATGTGTGGGGTTGTGTGTGTGTTCGTAAGTGGAACTATGTATACTGTAGGTATGTATGAGTTTCTTATTTATTTTTTTTATCTTATCAGCACAATCTTTCCTTGTTCTTTTCTTCATAGTTAGTGGACTATTGTGTACCTTTTTGAAATTCAGCTGGCATTTGACCATGGAACATATTCTTTGTTGTTAATTATTTTTATTTACTGCCTTCTACTGTAAGCTGATATCGTAATCGCCTTGATGGCTTTGAAATTCAAATGGCCCTTTAAAATATAGATCTGGGTTTTGCTTTTGCTTTTGCAGTTTTAATGGCCTTGATAGTTTTATTGGAAATCTGTAGCTCACAGGAGAAAATGTGTTTTTAAAGGTAAAATCATGGTATATAATAATAGGATTAAAATTTAAATATACTTTCTTTGCATTGATACTACATAAATTCTGTGGTTTTACACGCTATTACAAGCTTCAGTCCTAAGAAGAAGCGAAAAAGTGATTCATTGCGATTATTGTAAACTGTGCATTTATTAAGTTAATTTTTTTAATTTATTGACAGCCCTACAGTTAAACTTGACCTATAATACTTGCGCGCAGCTTTATTGTCTAGCTAATTGTATAGCTAAATTTGGAATGTGCTCATGTTTCTTGCTCCCCCTTTTCCCTTTAAACAACAAAAATAAAAGCCAAGCCATAATTGTCCTTTAGAGCACTGCCATACATGCAGGATGCAATTACTGGCAATGGCAAAAACTGTGACAGCAGATGTTGACCATGTTTTCACACTTAAGCTTGAAGTGCCAACTGACCTTATGATGAAATCGCTGGCGTCGATGCGTCTGCCGTAGCCAGAGCCCTTCAGGTTCCCAGAGTTCCCCACGACTGCGCAGGTCCTGCAGCGCTCAGGGCCGGCGTCCATATAGAGCACCTCATCGGGGATGACTTGGAACAACTCCTCCACCACTTCGGTGAAGTTGGCTGGCTGCCTCTCTGACTGCAACCACTGGTGACACAGCAGGGACAGACCTCAGAGAGAGTCGTGGCTCCGGGGCCACTTTAAGTAGAAGTGATTGAACAAGGGCAGTGGAGCTCGAGACACCAAGCACATTTCTGAAATAACCTCAGGGGCGGCTTAGCTCGGTCTGCGGGGGCTCTTTTGGCCCGGTCTTCTTCTGGCGGCTTTGAACTCGCAGAGACAGCAAATGAATGCAGGAATGTGCACTGTATACCGTATTTTGCTGTGGCAGCTGGAAGTGCATAGGCTCACTGCAGAAAGAGTCCTACTAGAAAGAAGCCAAATATTCTTAAATACAACCCCCCCCCTAAAAAAAAAAAACACCTGCCAAATCAGTAAGCACATTTTATCTTATTACAAGCAACAAAAACACAGTTCTTTAATATAGACTTAATATTCTTAAATTGAGAAGTTGTGCAAGTGGTCTCACTCTTACATTAAAGAAAACAATGTTGTCCCTCTGCTGGGATATTATGCAAGCCATTGTTTCAGCGTGTTACTGGTTAAATCAAGATCAGAATTAGCTGGTAGATCTTAATAAGATGAAAACCATGTTTGACAAGATTCTTTTTTCTTTAAACAAAAAAAGAGTAATTTCCCACAAACTTTTTGCTTTCTTGAAATTCCTTTTTCGTGCAGTGCTACAACAATCTCATGAGTTTTAAAACCTCGTGGTCTGAATAGTATTGCTGAGACATTCCACCATGTCAGTATAATCCTGGGGAAAAAATGTTTCTCATTAATGATTTTTAATTGCATTTTAACCTTTTAACATCCACCCATTCATGGAATGATAACCCTGAGCCAAAATTCAATGCTTAGGGTTCGGCTTATTGCAGAAGAATAGAAGATGCATGTGTTGGAACATCTTCTAGTTTCTATATTTAGCATGTGGCTAAAACACAACCTAAGGTACATCAGTTCAAACATGGGTCAGATGTCATTTTAACCCTAACCATTAGAGGTTCAATACGTAACATTTGCGTGTGCTGTTGCACTAACATTTGTTGGTCTGTGGGTAGCTAGCGTTCATCACTGTTGCAGCGAAGCAGGAGAGAGGCGTCGAGGAACTCAGGAGTGAGCTTGAGGATTTTCATGGCAGAACCAACAGGAGTCCAGTGTACGGGCTGTTGCCATGGATGTAGACGACTGAGACTATCTTTAACTTAGAAATGGAGTTAGCTATTGTCAATAAACAACCAGCCGCCAGCACAAAGCAGACTCCGACAAAAACTTAATGAAAGCACAGACTACTTGGCATTTTGTTGTAAATATCTCCCGTATATGAGAAGCTCTCCTTTACAGAAATTAAAGTTAGCCATAAAACATGTGAGCTTTGACGTCTCATGGAAACATAAGAGCCCGTGTACATGAGGAGGTCGTGCCCTTGCCTTGCAGCAGCGCAGCCTGAACCATCTGGCTCTGCTACCGCTGATATGTGACATTTGCCTCGTCAAGCTCCCTGTGAGAAGCATTTCCTGGAATGAGTAGTGACAGGAGGCAACCTTGCAGTAATTTTTCTATTCTTACCTCTAATTGGACACGGTGTGAGGTGAATGTGGGAATACCTAAGGCACTTGATTCCTTCCAGACGAAGGTAGGATAATTGTGTGACATAAATTTTGTGAATAGGCTTTTCCAATTTAGAAAGATACTCTCATAATGGGATATAGTATGTATTGGTTTGATAGAATTAAATTAAGGCAGGAACATAATAAGTAATACAGCTGACATGAATTCTAATTTACGAGAGTGGATTAAACAAAGAAACCCACAATGCACCTTAATGCTGCAAACAGCTGTTGTATCTGGCAATTCTGGGTTCATTTTTACAGGTGTTATTCTATGATTCTTGCAGATCATGTGTGGTGTGGCATTACATCTATATAGATTTTTCCAGCATAGTTCAAAAGGTTAGGAATACCAACAGCAAATATCTGATTTTTGTGTCAGTCACTCAGAATCTAGGAGTATCTCTTGAGGGCAACCATTTAAACACTAACACTCTGCAATCTTACAGGTGAGAAAATCCATCACGGAAGAGGCAGAAGTCATTCTTCCGTTCCCCGTCAGGCAGTAAAAACAACAGTAAGTTTAGTCTGGCACTGGATATTTTGAGGATTCTTAAATAATTTACAAAGCAAAAGTTGAATATATAATAAAATGCATTTGCTAGAATTAGAAAATGGGAACAATTTACAGTTTGTATGTATCATATAATATCATTCTGACCTTTCTAGTCTTTAAAGCTGCAGAAGCTGAAATCACTGGAATAACGCCAGAGCTCTCCCCTCTCAGTTCAAATCAAAAGACTCAATCGAAAGACAGATGACCTGACTTTTCCAAGCTTCTGTGTTAAGCCACGGGTTAAAGCAGCAGAGTATTGTGTGACTGAATCCGCCATCAGTAATTACAGCTGTCAATCACATATTGAACCTCCTTACCTGTCTGAAAACACCTGTGATTAGCCAGAGTCTGTTTCCTGTCAGACCACTGGAAGTACAATATGTTGGAAGGTAATCATGGAGGTTTTGCCCAGTGACGCCAAAAACTATTAAGCATTGCAGGGACATAAGGACATCACATTTAGTTTGGTGCTCGCTAATAGAAAACATTAATGTAAAGTTTGTGCCCTTGAAGTTTGTGTTGGAGTCTGTTTTGTGCTGGGAGCTGGTCGTTTATTCACATTAGCTGACTCTTTTTCTTAATTAACAGTAGCTAGTGTTGCACACTATTGCCTCTGTAAAGGAGCAGAAGAACTCAGGAGTGAGTGTAGGGATTTTTGTCCTCTACACAGAAATCAGTGCACAGATTTATATATATATATATATACAGAACAAGATACAGAAAATGTATTAATTACTGGATCAAGCTTTATAGAAACATATGAATCATATCAGATCTTCTTTTATCACTCTGGCAACAAAGCAAAGTACTTTCACTGACTTTATATTGACATATTTCAGAAATATTAATAGTCAAAAATACAATATCCAAGATAGGTTATAAGTCTATGAACTGAGCCCATCATAAATGTGAGTGGTAGCCCGTTATTTAACCCTAATATTGTAAAGTTGTAATTTTTACAACATGAAATATTAACTTCAGTATTAATACAGAATTGTGGTCAAACTGGCCTTAGCTTTTGAGAGTTGTTAGATTGATTCTGAAGTATTCATGCTTTTTGAATGGGAGCTGGAGCCTGGATTATAGAAAAAAACCAGTGAATGTCAAAGAACCTATTCACTCACATATGTTTTTATGATGTTTCCATCGTTTTTGCATTCATTCTGGACTGAACATGAAGGCAGTTCAGTTTTGATCACTGCTAACTAATCACTAGTACATTTAGGTTATGAGGGAATGTATTTCTTTTTGATTTAGTAAGAGAAAACAAAATTTCCATATCCACCACTTGTTAAATGTGAACAAATTGTGTGTGGGAGTTTGCTTCACAGTTTGATCCTGGAGAAGATCCCTTGGATTTCAAACAATCAATGTGATGAAAACAATCACTTCTTGAAAGCATTACAGCACTGAGAAATTTTTTTTATATATATATATATATATATACTTGATCTTTGCATTCGGCAGCTCATGCTGTCAGAAGCTGAATGTGCATGTTTTTTTCTTTTTCAATACTGTAGGGCAGCATCATAAATCCCCTCGACAAATCTCCAGAGCCTTACCTGCCACCATTTAAAGGTTTCATCAGAGAGGATGCTGTTGTCCCTTGTCATCAGAGGGTGGATGGACTGATTGAAGTGCTCTGCGAACCAGGGGTCATCCTCCAGCTCCACCATGCACTGACGACAGGCGCAAAGCCCTTTGGAGGAAAAACTGTCCGATAAACGAAAAGCGTACTTGAAGAAATAAAGTGAAGGGTCCCGGAAAGTGTAACTGAACAGGAATGTCGTGAATGTAATGATGCAAAGCAGAAGAGCAAAGGTCCTGAATTTCCTCCGCTTGGGTAGAGACATGTCGCCACAGTCAGAATCAGTTGGCTGGGAACTTTGGGAGTGCGACGGACAAAAATAGCATCGTGATAAATCTAGTGCTCCAAAGGTGTGAGAAAAAGCAACCCTGCTGACCACATTGTGCCGGTGGCTCAAATATATCGCTGCTGTCCAAAGAGCATACCCTGTTGTCGCTGTTTTTCAGAAAACACAGGAGTAGTTTGATGAATGGTCCAGATACGGTCACCGAACTTGTTCTCAGTGACGTGAACAGAGGGGAAGTCACTGTGAGGTTCCCTGAGCTTAATGGCTCCTGCTTAATCAGATGTTGACTCTATGAGGTCGGTGACTGATGCGTCCTCCAGTCTTTAATGATTCACCTGAAAAGCAAACAGAATATTTTTGGTGACACACATACAGAGATGTTTGCATAAAACCTAAGCCCCAAACAAGTCTGTGTAAAGCAGTAATACATGTGTCTTCTGAGTGTGTCACACCACAGAAAAATCTGTTATTAACACAAACTTGAATGATTGAAAAATAGCCAAGCAGATAAGGGACAGTATTTTTTTTTTTTTTTGCTTTCTTGAGACTACTGCACAATAAATCTCATACTTTATGTTGTAGTGCAATAGGGCTTTTATTGCGTGTAGTTTTCTTTTCATGGCAGCTTGTTTATGTTTTATTGTTGCTCATTCTATTCACAACAAATTCCTATGGACCGTTATTGTCTGTACTTGTACAAAATGGCAAATGCAATTCTTGACTCTTGAATCATCCGCAAGAGAGACCTGAGTACACCATATATACACATTTAAATAATCACATACACACACACATAATAGCAGCACTAGTTAAAACAAGTTGCGAAGTGGTACTGAAAACAGAAGAGAGTAAAGCTTTACAGTCTCTTAGTTGTGCTGCAGTTTGTTCCAGTAATGAGGTGCATGGTACTGGAGATCAGTTCAGTTACTGGGTCAGTGGTATTCGCTTTTAAAACCAGCTTCATGGTGATGAGCTCTGAAGACAACTAAAGACGTCAGTAAAAATATATTGGCAATTTGGAGAGCAAAGCCCTGTAGACGAAAGCGCAGGCATGTAAATACTTTATAGTTCAAAGTGATGTCCAGACAGTCTTTTTTTTTTTTTATTTTATATAGATCACACCTGTGAGTGTGATAACCGCTGTGATGGATCACAGGGCACTATGGTAGATGACATCCAGGGGTTTAATGGTTGCGCTCTTCTCTGAAATGCTCGGGATGTGTCTGCGGGGAAGCAGACAGGAGTACTAACGCAGAAGCTGAGGAACGTAGCCTGCCGCTGTGAACAGCTGTGTGACGCGGCAGCAAAATGTATTTCAGTCACTTTGAAAAAGGCCCACCTAAAAATAAACAATATTGGTTTAAGTGCATGCTATATTTAGAATATCTTCACAGCTTTACCTCGCTTCAGGCAGCCCTTTCCAATCAAGCTGTTATAGTGCTCTTGCCAAAGCCACCAGGCCACACAGAGTAGTACATGCCCAGTTAGTTCAGATCCAAACTAACCTGACATAATACGGAAAACAATGCTAGGCAATGTGTTAAAACAATACAAAGTCACACCGTAACGCAAACAAACTAACTGATCGAGGCTACACTAGACCAGCAACTCCCATGTTCTGCAGGAGTACTGTTCCTTTTGCAGAGCATGGGAGTTGCTGGCACAGGTTGTGTATAAAAAGTGGATAAAGCCTCCCATATTTGGACAAGAGGGTGGAGCTAATGCTAACTTACCCACAATGACAAGTCATGTTAAACGCCACCAAGTCATTTCAGCTACTTGATGAATATTGACACGTGCAGTGATTGTCGTTAGCTCTGAATGTCTGACTCAGCAGCTGAGCTAGCTGTCAATAAAAGACCACAAGGCAGACAAGGACAGACTGCACCTGTCACTCAAAGCAGCCGCGTCCTTAATAATGCAGAACTTTAAGCGTTAATATGGTTTAAACCGGTGTTGAATCCCCTGTACAGCTGTCATGAGCAATGAAATGCAACTAAAGTTGCGTAAAGTTGGCCGTTTCAACATGGGGGTCTATTGCGATGGGAGGCACCCCAAAGTGGCCATTTGAGGAACTGCAGTTTTTGGCACGTCTGCCGAAGCCTCACTTTTCAGCCTTGGACGTTACCTCTCGGTTGCTTTTTGTTAATGTCATGTAATGGCTTCAGTTCCCCATCAGAAAGGACAGTGATTATATTATAAATACAGTGTACACTTCGACGTCTGTTAAGTGGATTAGGTGGATTTAGGTTTAGATCAATTGATGGTCCGACTGGACAATTCACTGTATGTCTGTTCACGTTTTGAACAACTACTTCTAACATGTAATGTGTTTAGAAACAAATGTCTGAGTTCACTTTGCACAGAGTAAAGTTTTGCTGCTCTGTGCACTGTTTCATTAATAATCTCTTTTGGCTCTTTTTCTCTAGACTGACAAATTACACAGGTTACATTTCATGCTCGGTGTTCTTAAAGACTGTCAAAAACTACCTGATTATGAAAATGATTCCTGTTCTCCTGGAACAAAAAGGCATTTGCTTCCATCACAATCCCAACCCAGTCTTAAGAATATGTCAATCAGTGGAAACAGTATTTCTTATGTGAGGTGTAGTGAAATGCACAAATCCTCCTGTGCTGTGCCCAAATCAGAAAGATGAAATGAACTAGTGAAGTGAGCCAGCACTTTCTGATGCATCTACAGCAATTTGCCACTTTCCAGTAGCCTAAATATTTCAGATTTCAATGGCATGGATTTTTCTCTCTTTTATACAAAGCATGTTCCAGGTACTATAGACCCTATATGCTTCATCAAAACCTTTGCTGGTGACAAAATCCCCAGAATAAAATAGGGTAGGGGAATTTTCTTTTTCTTTTTTTCAGACTCCAGCTTTTCACGACTGACAAAGCAGACAGACCTCCTGGGGTTTCATTCAACATGAAAAGGCCACCTCTGCCTTTAAACAGGGCCTGGTTTTCAGCCTGATGTGCTGCTCTGTTTAGGATGCCATAAATACTTCTATATTTAGCTAACAGCAGATCCACATTGGTGATAAAGTGCTATCATCTCAACACAGCTAAGGGTGAGCGATATATCTGAAAAAAAAAAAAAAAATCAGCCCTAGAATCATGCCATACCTGCCCTTTGCTCTTAACAATTTGTGGCTAAGCCTTCCATGGAGAAGATTTGTGGGAAACTCTATTATGAAGAGAGAAAAGCTGCAGGTCTTTCCTGATTAGAAATTGATCAGGTCATTCAAATTCCACCCTGGAGGGAAGCAAAGAGGATTGGGTTTAAGACCGGCTGAGAAAGGCTACACAGCGACTCAGCCTGCCTGTTGATTTCGCTCTCGCTGTCGAAACAGAAAAACAAACTGTACAGCCGTTTATCAGCTGCACTGACACAGACCGATGCACGAGGAAGGCTTATAAGTGATCCGGTCTGCTCTTTGCAGCTCCGCAACTCACGGAGCATTTGCATACAGCCCAAGGTTGGCTATTGTCTAAGGCAGCAAGCTTGACAAGGATACCTGGGGACACTTATAATGGACACTTCAATGAATAGGCCTACTTCTAGAAAGGAGGCTGTTGACTCCGCTCAGTTTGAAGACTGCTGACATCAAGGGTCCAGGTACACAACAGAGCAAGCGGAATATATTCGCAAACAGGTGGCGATTACCCGGTTTTGACAACATGCCGGCCATCATCTTGTTCCCCTGACCTTGTTCGACTGAAGGCTGGCGACCCTGCGCTGATCAAAGTTTGGTGAGCTGAGACAGCAAAGCGTCTGTTCATACTTCACAGGGAGAGAGGGAGTGAGAGAATGGGGTGGGGGTGGCAGAGGCAGGCAGCAGGGGGAAATAATAAGTGTGCGAGCTGTGATTTTCACCCTAATCTTCAGTTCTGAGAAGTCATCAACTTTTCAGGGTGTAGTTACAGTGAAGTGTTTTCAGTTTGTGTTCTGTGGAAATTGTTTTTCTCCATGGCTTACCTCTAGTACTTGTGCAATTTAAGAAATCAAAAATCTGCAGCTTTGGAGGAGAGTCCTATGTATTAAATGCCTGGAGAAAGGTATTTTCGTCTGGGTTTGCTTCTCTAGAACTGAACCATTGTTTTTTATTCTAGAGAAAAAAAATGTGTATGGAAAAATCAGTCTGCAGCGCCAAAGTATTTCCTCAAAGACTCTTCCAACCAGCTGCATGAAAAGAAATTCTGTCTGTGGCATGATAAAAAAAATACTTTAACCTGTTTCCTGAGGTGCCACCTCTGTTTCCAAAGCAAAACGAAGATGCTATCGTGATAGGAAATAAACTTGCATCTTGGGAAATGGATATTTATTGTGCATGAGAAATAATGCTTTGTATCCACATGGTTAGATAAGGTTTTGAGAAACTGTGGTTTTAAAACAAGTCCCGCCCTCTTGGCTGCTATTGCTGTGACTGTCGAGCTTTAGTGCCCAACATGTCACTCTAAGAGTCTTCAATAATAACAGTGAGAGATGTTCCAAAGGAAACAGTGGAAAGGACAATATGCAGTTCAGAGCTACATTCACTGAGCAAATACTGTATACCACATAGAAGATACACCAGTAAGGTTTCTAGTAAGACAGACACGTTTCCCAGTCATGATCGTAGTCCTTTCTGTCTGCTTGTATCTGATATTTCAGAACTAGTATTCCACAAATTACATATTTTTTTTGCTTTGGAATATCATTCAAAAGAATTTGATATCCTAAAATAATGGGGGAATCCCCTCGCAAGTTCTTGGACATCCTCAAATTAAAATACACATAGCATATTATTTTATATTTGTCCATGGTCAGCAAGTCTACATTAAGTACCTTTGATGTATTCACCTCCACATGGTTTAATCCATATCCAACATCTTTCCTCTTAAGTTTTTGACTTCAGAAAAGTGAAAAACTGCAACACCCTCCTCAAAATTTTGAGGATATCTGGTGTCAGACTTGCAGGTACCTCATTCACACCTCTTCTGAAAGCTCAACAGGTCTCTTGGCCTGTTGAGGCCTGAACATGCCAGAAACGTTGGATTTTAAAGTACACACAAAGCTAAATAATACCATAACTGTCTGAGAACAAACACTTTTCTTCCTTGATATCATTATTTAGCTGCGACACTAATGCTTCTGTGAATAAAGGCATAGGAAATTATAGTCTGAATAATCAAAAACCATCACTTTAGCAGATCTAAGTAAGGTCAGTCTAAATGAGAGCTTTACAGAGAACCCTTATTGCAGAAAACACTTCAATATGAAAAGTATCATGCTATAGCTAGAGACAAGAACATCTGAATTTCTATCATCAACATTCAATATCTGAAACTTCACCAAGCAGGATGAATAATAAGAGACGTTAAAGGCAACAGAGAGGAAATCCAGAGGGATTCTCGTGTGAAAATTCTTCTCCATAACTAATAATATCACTCAGAGAATAAAAAATGAAAAAGCTGTAGATTTTGCATTTGATGGCATCACATCTTTGAGTCTTCAGGCTTTAGTCTCTGGCTTTGGTCGAGAGTATTTCATTTTCACAGATATTGACTTTCAGTCAGTACTTTATTTTAATAAAAAGGGAGGCACTGTGTTTCCTGCTCAGCCATAAAGAGGATTCTGGGAGCACTGCGAAACTGAAAGGTGTGGACAAGGTCTTTCCACAAGATTAAAATAAATGTAGAAATGGTTCCAATGCTATTCACAGAGGTGATTGGACTGAAAATCACAATTAAAAAAACATCCTCCTATAACAACCAGTACATTTTGCGCTCCTAAAGGCATGGAGCTCAAACTCTGTTTCCGAAAAAAAACCCCAAAAAAAACAAACATTTGACTTTTATGCTTTTACTTTTTACTGAGTGTTTATAGCTCACAGAGGGAGACGTTACATGACCCCTAGTTTCATAAAACCCTTTTCGACATCCACTGGATAAAATTGAAGATGGATAGTGGTCAAATTTAAAATGCAGCTGTTTATCTAGCTCCTGACATTTGAAGGTGAGAGTTTTTTTGCCCGACAGCAATGTGTTATTTATGCATTTTTTTAAAACTTGTATGCAGCTACTGATGTTTGCACATCCTGATTTGTGTGCGACCAGCATTCTAACACAGGTCATCTCAGAGGGGACAAACGATGCTTTGACATCTAAAACAATCCTCGGTTTCACTTATTAAAAATGAAAGAAAAATGCTGATATTCTACTCCACTACACATTTTTCATATCGCCAAGAAACGATCCAGATGGTGAATTAATCCTACCAACAAGTAAATACGATATGTAACTTGTACAATGTACATGTCTTCATTTATTGCAAATGTTACATACTGTATTGTGCCTTAAATAGAGCTTTATTGTTGTCAAACCTGCTAAAAATACCTCAGCGTGCCACATTTTTCCTGTGGTTGACATGTTCCTTTACTACTGTGAATACAAACACTGTTGTATTTTGACTTAATTTTACTATAGAGAGGTGAACTCCGTCCCCTTCCGCTGTGGTCCATGGGACCTAATATCAGAAAAAATATGAATCAATGGCGAGAGACAAGATCCACCAATTGTGCCGCCAGTTACTCACATGATGTTAAGAAGTTCATTTTGCGAGTCAAAAAAGTCACAGTTCGTCGTAAACGTAGGACAGCAACAGGTCTCAGTCTCTCTCATCACGTAGTACACCGTCACTAAAACGACCGTTACCTCGGCATATTTCATCTCGTTCTTCAAGAGCGAGGTGACCAAGTGTTAAACGAGGTGAACGCCGCTACAGGCCGGTCACGTTGACGGATAAAGAGACATCTTCAGCAGCTCTGAGCAGCTTGTGGAAAGAGAAAGTTACACTGATGTCACTGTGTAGGCTTTTCTATTTACATATTTTCACAGTCTGATAGTTTGATAGTCTAACAGTTTTACAACAAACTGTGACTTCCTTTACTGGTAAAATGATTTTTTTGAACTGACAGACACCGTATGTGTAAATGATGACACAATTCAAACAGGATCAAAAAATTACTTGTCTCTCGTCATTGACTGTAATACTTCTTTTTCTTCCCCGAAATAAAGGTCCCATGGGGCACAACCGGACTTTGCGTCTCTACACGTACACCGGCCTGCTGTCGTACATATTGACTAAACACTACAGTGCTTGATAATTTTGTGCCGTCATCGGGCAATTTGTAATTCAAGTGGTCTTACAGGAAGCAAGAATTCTACCCACTTCTGTGGTTTTTGGGCTGTAGAAAATCTATTCCATGACACAGACTTTGGCTGATCACAGGTGTTTTCATGCCGGTAGGAGGTTAAGTACATGATTGACAGCTGTAATTACCAATCGCTGTTAAGATTTCCTCAGACGTGACTCTACTGCTCTGCTCTACTCCATGGCTCGGCATGGAATATTTAGTCATTTGATTTGGAGAGAGCTGCAGAAGGAAGGTGTGTGTTTTCACACTTTTCAACTGTGCCTCAGAAATTAGATTTATATGTAACTAATTAACCATTTTTCTGGTTAGAATTAGGCACTGACAGCAAAGATACAACGAGAAATGTCGCAGCAATGACTCAGAATCTATTTATTAATATTTAAACCAAACCACAAGCTTTTACTAACCCTAAGCAAAGCCTTTATGTTGCCTAAAAAATTACTCACAATGTATTTATTAGGGCCATGATACCAGCCAGCCGGTTGCTTCAACGGGGGTGGGGTGGGGGGGGTGGTGTTTGTCATCAAAGCAGTAGTTCAAGTTATCCATGCCGTTAACATAACAGGGAAAAACCTACGGAAAGCTGTAAAAAAATAAAAAAGCTTGGAGAAGAGGCAGAAGAAGCCAGCTTCCGGCTGTGGCTTCAGAGGATGGGCCGCCTTTGGGATCAAAATACCCCTGTAATGTGAGAAGTAACGTACGCGGTGAAAGCTGACTTAATGCCAAAGCAGGAAGCAACATCTCACCTTAGGGCTAGGCTTATAAGAAAAGAAACGTAAAAGCAAAAACCCACGTATGGGGAACAGCTGGGTTATGTCTTTAGCTACATCAGTTCAAAAGTGGCTCAGATGTATCCCTAACCCTTAAATGGGTCGCTGGTGACCTGGTGGACGATACCAAAACACAATCTTTTTCGAACCCTAAGCAAAGCTCTTGTACTGCCTATAGGAGTCAGGACGCTACTTAACCTTCATAGAAAATGAAACCATATTTGTGTCCGTGTGACAGACGAGGTCCGGTTGCTCATTCAGTATCTATATCAGCTGTTTACATGGTCGCCTACCGTGGACCCATAACAACCTCTTGGTCTGGGTCTATAGTATTAGTGGAACAAATGAGATTGAGACAGACAACACAGAGGTGTTCCAAAGACTGACTAATGTTTTGCTCCAGCTTTAGAGTAATCTGAACTTCACGTCTGATACGTTAAATCAGATATGACTAGTACAAAGTGTTACTGAGTGAGCGAGCAGCGTGTTAACAATAAAGACAGTAATTAACAGAGCCAATGAAAAAAACCTTCAAGTACAAACTCTTGATGGTTGATATTTTTCCGTTGATTTGACAAATCAAACCTAACTGCTCCTCTGCTGTTTTACGCGTCACATGACAACCCCTCCGAAGGCTAACGGCATCATTTGAGCATCTGTCCGCGTGCTTGACAAGCCACATGAAAGGGCAAACAAAGGATTCATCCACTGCTGCGTGGCAGAAATCTGAATGCGAGGCCATGTTTGGTGTGTTCGTTCATTTTGGACGTATTTGTGTGACTTATGTGATTGCCACGTAGCTTTATTGCAGAAGATAGTCATCACTGATCGCGCCATTTACATCATCTGCTTCTTTTTATGTCCTTGCCGCGGTTAGTTTTACTGTTATTAACATAACTCCGGCAGACCTTTACTCATCTGCCCTTGCTCTGCAGCTGATTATATCTCTAATTTTATTATTGCAAAATTGTATTATCCACTCACTTAGACGTTCTCTCACTGCATTTCTACTGATTACTGCAGAGCTTTCTCTGTCACGTCCTTCACACCCATCTATGTACCTGCAGTTGCCAAGAGCAATAAAGTTCCCCCAGTGTGTTAACTCCCTGCGAGGCTGCCGTATTCACTTCATCCTGGTGTCACTGAATACAAGCACAAGGCAGTGCAGTTTGAAATGAACCTTCACAGTATGATTCTGAGCCACTCCCTAAGCTCTGGCTTACCATTTCAAACCCTTTACCTACAATTATTGCCAATATTTAAATTCATCTCATGCCACCATGTTCGACAGTGTCATATAGTACATTCACTATCAGCGTATTGAGGCAAATAGTCAAACCGAAAATGTAGTTTGTGTCTAAACCATTCCATCAAGTGAGGATATTTTAGTTTGCTTATATTTAGTTATTTTAGATGCCTTGTCTTTTTCACTTGCATTCACAAAATTCATACTCACATTGGAAATCAGCTGCATCTCCACTAGAATTTTAAAAGGTTTAGTCAGTTTGTAGGCAACGCTTACAGTAAGCTTATAATATTAAGCATGAAAATATGAAAATGGTATTGATTTTCCTTTCGACTGGCATTAACAGGATTATTTCGCTATCTGAGCACAAGTGGACAGTGTGTGAACGCTGCAGTATCTGAACCTTTGCCTGCTATGTGACTTCATGGGTTTGACATGTATAATTCAAGACCTTCTTTGTCTGCTAATTGACTTCATGTACAGTTAGAGGCCTCTAATTACAGGAAATTTGGGTATTGATTAGATAAGGGGCCCCTTAGATGGAAACTAGATGTTCTTGCCTCAGCTTCAACCGGACTATGTACTGTAAGTGGGGACAGTATATTCAGAGGATTTCATGTTGTCTTCTGAACCTCTCCATGTGATCCATGGTACCTGATAGATGCCGTGCTTATTCGTAATAAACCTTCTACATGCAAACAAGACGGTGTCAGCGGAGATCCTTTCATTGTTTTCGCATCGTCGCTGCTTAATTAACAACAATGCAATCAAGAGGCTTGGAGATGTGATCACTCAGACCACATGACGAGGTGGTCTTCTTTTAGCGGTCTGAACATGAATGCATCTTGGACGACGCTGAAGGACGGCCTACTCAACTGACACCCACTGCATAAGCAAAAGTACATAATTTGCCTGTTGTGGTATAGAAACCTGAATTAAAGATTGCAAAACCAAAGTTGTCTTCGAGAGGTTTATTAACTTAAGAAAAGTGATGTGATGTGGACGTGTATGTGTGTCATGACTTTATGCCCAGCCGTGTGTATTTGTGTTTGTTATGAGATTCTAGAGACAGATAATCAGAGAACTGAGATAAAAAAGTACGATTATACAAAAATAACGCAGTATATGGTCTTCAGGCACGTAGGCGAATGTGAAAAAGAACACTGTGATTAACTGAATATGTCAAAGCAGAGGAGAATGTACAGTTCTATCACAGCATCAACACTGCCATGTTGCAGTGTTTTACAGACGTCTGGAACCATGCTTCGCAACAGGAATTAGAATATTCACAGTGACATAATCTGGTTGAAATTCATAAACGTGTTTCAACTGTTTAATAATGCTGTCATCACGAAAGAAAACATGCAAGAAAACCAATAAAAACTAATGGAATGCAACGTTGTCACATTGATATTTAAGGTGTACTGACTGATTCACACCATCAACCTGTTCATTTTGTAACAGGCAAGAAAACATTCCACCTTAAATACGTGTGTGTGTGTGTGTGTTTATGCGAATTTTGCGTTGACGTTTGTTTTATCCCAGTAGCGTTGTGATGTTAGCTAACTCCATTCAGCGGTTGTCACGGTTACCTACATCCATGACAACAGACTGTACACTGGTTTCTATGTAGAGGACTCAGGTGTTTTTTCTTTACACGAAAATCCTCCTGAGTTCTTCAGTGCCTCTCGTCCAAAGATGATCTAACTAAAGATGATCTAAAGAATCAAGATCGCAATCTGGCCAGTTTTGCTGTTGATGAGATACGATACGCTAATTATCTAGCGTATCAGGTCCCTGACGTCACCGAACCTTCTTCTAACGACAGTTCGTCTTGTGGTTCAGCAGGGTGGATTTCTTAGCTGTGATGGGAGAGATTAGTGACACGTTTGGTGAGTTTGTTTAATTTTATCTTTGGTTTTGTCGATATAAAGAAGATATAAAAGATGCATATTTTTTTGGTCCATGGTTCGGCTTCATGACAGACTGTAGAGCTGCCGTAGATGGACGTCGTCTGTCGCGACACCTCAAACTGTCACTTGTGTCACAAAACTATCATTTAGTTAATGTTAGATCTTATCAGGTGGCGTCATATTTGGTAGTATATGGATAAGATGTTAAAGACCATCACAGAGTTTGTCTTATTGTTACTTCACTCCCATAGGACTCCATTCAAACAGAAGAGCCTTTGGTCTCCCTTCTAAGACCCCAAGGCCGTGACACGTTTACACCTGAAGATTGCCATCTTTACTTTTTATTTCTAGAGTCTTTGACTCGTCTGCTCTACGGCGGCAACAATGTGGAACGCTAGCTACCATTAGCTTAGAAATGGAGTGGGCTAACGTCAAAAATGAGCACCTTCCTTTACTTCTTTGGATTCATCCTTGATAACAGCCTGTGGATAGATTTCTGTGTAGAGGACTTAAACCACGTTTTCAGTGAAAATCCAAAGGGTGATATTTATGCTATTTATTAGTGATTTTATATTTAAGGTTTTGAACTTGGTGAAATATTTCAGCCCTGTGACTGCGTAGATAGAGACATGAGTCAAAACATGATCTGCCACACCTACACCATCTTGAGAAATGATCTAAAGATCTGCAGAACGAGCTGTTTTTGGACTAAGTTCTTTAATAGTTATGAATGTTTATATTCATTCAGATTTTTGTGGATGCTTAAGACATTCATGTTTGACATGATATACACATTTTTAATATTTCACACTAAATTCCCAGAGGCTTTAAAAGAAGGTGTGAACAAGGTTGAGAAAGCAAATAAGTGTATTTTCAAAACCGTGAAACTATTCCTTAAAGGCACATATAAAAGTAAGGTATTAAAAAATGCCCTTTGAAAATACCTTTACAAATAAAGGTCTGTGCTGAACATCTCAGAGAGAAGCACAAAAGGACACACACTAAGCATGAATGTGGTAATAAATCCAATAAATATAACATGCAAATGGTGTAAGGGCAGCGTTACCGGTGGCTTTTCCGAGCCCAGCCTTAACCAGGTGATGATGTTCAACTGGGATATAACGCAAACCACACTGAGGTGAAGGTAGCAGCAGCAACAGCTTCCTCAGAAAATTGGTTTTGATGTTTATTCTCAAATGGAAAAGCAGTTCGCCTGGAGTAAAATGTTGTTTTTTTTTTCCCCCTGCATTTCAACTGATAGCACACACGGAATGTAAAGCAACTCTGATTATTGACGTGTTGAAAAATGAGACGTCCGTTCCATTAATCATTAACAAAGAAAGATGTGGGATGCCTCTGATGAAATGAAACGCGTAGTCCATTTGACCATTTGTCAACACATAATATGTGCTCCCATGATGCCGGTGATTCTTTTTTCTCATTTCCTATGTGTTTTATCTGTATTTGTCTGATGAAGCCATTTTGCATGCAGACAAATGGTTTCCCTGCGCCTCCACTGATAGCTAGATGCAGCTAGGAAGAGAATGTAAAACAGGCCTCGGTATTAATGTGTTTTGTCAAAGAAGTTCTCCATCCAAAAGGCGATGTCTGTCTCATTAATCATGGGCAACGGAGAAAGGTGGGAAGACTCGACTGAAATAAACTGGTCTATTTGCATTTTTGTGAACATAAATATGTTTGCCATGATTTTGATTATTTTTTTATGTTTGGTAGTTTGCCTTATAGCAGCATTTTATAGCGTCATAGGCGTTTTAAACCAAGGGGATAAATTTTCATGTGGCATTATTTATGTAAATGTGAAAATGTGAGCTGCATAAAGGACAGCAGAAAGCAAGGAAGCATGTTTACTGAAAAAAAAACTACACATGGAAACAAATATCTTCCACTATGGAGGAACCCTCCAAGGATTTCAGAGATTTGGCACATAATAAGGAAGCATGTTTCAAACAGAATTACCAAGCTGTCCTATTCAACTGCGTGGCACGGGGGTATTGCCTTTGTTTAATTTCTTACTGTCTTTATTCAGGCACCAGGCAGAATCCAGATCCATCCACTACAGTACATTAATATCGCAGATATTTTCCCTTTATCGAGGGATTTTTCTTAATAAGTCAGATCCACTGAGGAGTTTAGACTTCCTCTGATCTTGTTCCAGATCCACTTCCACTTGGAATAAATCCATTTCAGTCAGGAAGAACATGAAAAACAAGATTGTCCTCTCCAGAGAATGACAGGACTGGTTGTTTGCTCAAACTTAAAAAGAACCTATGTTTATGTTCATTACTATAGCTCAGCAGGAAGTGGCGTGGTGTCCTTATAGTCCTTACAGGGCTGTGTGGATGGTTCAGTGTTCGACCGAAACCAAACACTGCAAGTCACGCCAGATCTCATAAAAACACTCAATCCATGAACCGTGACCACAATATTTCCTTACCAGTTATTATAGTTGTGAACATTTCATTAGTCTTTAATTTCCGTTCACCTCACCACGAAAATGGCAATATGGGGACAAAAAAGGGACAACGCTTAGAAAGAGGCAGTTGGAGACAGACGAGGCAGAAAAACATTCTCTGAGTCCTGTATTTGCGTCTTACTTCAAACCGAAGGTAAATGCTGTGTTGACTTTTGCCGTCGTGTAACTTTCTTCTTTTAGCCCTTTCTCAGACCCTTGTTTTCGTGCTCAATATAATATTTTTAATGCTATCAGGAGTATTTCGTGTGGAAATGAACCTACAGTACTTTTTGATTCCGTCCCTACAGGTTTTTGCAGACTTTTGTGGGGGATTGTCGCAGCCTGTTTTTCAGTGTTTTTGCAAGTAAAATTGTGGGATTAAGTGAACATTTGCAATTTTGCGAAGTTGTTCCAGTGAGAATAAAAACATACTGTTCTGCGTTTTCTAAGTAATCTTACCAAAGAGGCTCAGGATTGCAAGAAATTCAAACAGAATACGCTTTATTGGTAAATGAAGACGTGCACCTGAGAGGTATTCCACAGAGCAGCGAAATCTGTTTGGAGCTCCAGCTCACATTCGAAACAGCAAACACAGAATCATAAAATACTTAAGTGCACAGGACATTGATAAATGTCAACTTTTGTCACTGGTGTTGCCAGATCAGCAATTTCCACACTAGATTTAGCGCCTTTTAAGACACTGTTACTGATTTTTTTTGTGTGATATTTGGTCAAGTTTCAACTCCCTTAAAGAGAGTGACAAATGACTCCCTTAATGTTTCTCACTTTCAGACTGTTCTGTGCAGAGATATAGGGGATAGAGCAGCAGTCCATTTCGTCACCTGATCAAAAGCCAGAGAGGCGCAATGAACTGGGAATGGATGTACCTAACAACAAATGACTGATCCTCTTTGTTTGCCAGGAAACTCCTTTCTTCTTTGCTCTCGATCTAAATTACTCACAAAGAACTCACATTGTTTCTGTACTCTTTGTTACTAATGAATATTCAAGTTCTGCTCTTATGCGTTTTACTTATGTACAAATGGTTTACGAGGTCACAAATCTCAGCAACGTTCAAAGCTTCAGATATTTGGCCACACTGCAGCTCCCTCTCTCTCTCTGTCTCTCAAACTCACACATGCATGCAGGTCACCTTATGCCCTGGCTGTCAATAATCTGCATTGCTGAATTATAAAACATTCATATGCTGGGCCCGCTGCCCCACAGCATCGCGAGCCCACTCAGGCTCCATCATCTCAGGCCTTGATGTCAGCATTCATGAAGAACAAGGTGCCACTTGCAGCAAAATCTAATTTCTTTGACAAGTCTTGTGAGTTCTGCTCTGACCAGCAGCCATTTGATGTCTTGTCTAGTAAGTGGATGTGGACTCTGTCATCCCTCAAAGGCAGTGGTGAAATGTAACTAAGTGCTTTTACTGCAGTGCTGTGCTCAGTACAAATGTGAAATAGCTGTACTTTACTTGAGTATTTCCGTTTTCTGAAGCTTTAAACTTCTCCATCACTACGTCTCAGAGTCAAATATTGTACTTTTTACTCCGCTACATTTGTCTGACAGCTGTAGCTGCTTTTCCGATTAAAAATTTGGGATTTGTGTTCCATTTCCTGCTGTTTATTTTTGTGTGTTTTTTCTTTCGTAACCATTTTCTTTCTGAACAATTTTTCAAACCCTAATCAGATTATTTTATGCATGAACATAACCAAACCATGGCATTGTCTATAAGTTTGTCAGATTACCGCACGGGCCAAAAAAATAGTCCTCTAGGAGCACCCCAGGTGTCCAGACGTGACACCCTGAACGAGCGTCAGTATGTGACGAGTTGGGAGTGAGAACCTGCAGAATACGATTGCGTTCCTGTAGATTAAACTACCCAACAGTATATAAAGAATCACAGCAGCTCAACCTTAGGCCTAGTCTACACAAATGCAGATGCTTTCCTCCTCCATTTAAAAAAAAAAAAAAAAGTTTGTCCACAGGAACTTCTTTTACAAAATACCTCTGTACCCTTGAGAACACAACAAATGTTTCTGTTTCTGGTGGACTTTAAACTGTAGATGCTGTTGTCTGCTGAGGAAGTTGAGCAGCAACCAAACATAAAGAAACCAGCAGCATATACACGTATCTGCTGTTGTTGTTTTTCAGGTGCATGGTCATTACACAAAGCAACAGCGTTCATGCACAATTTGAGGTGTGATCTAAAACACTGTTGAGAGACGCAGTAAAATGCAACATGTACACTGATGGAAGAGTGAGAATAATAGAAAAAACATCATATATAATAGTAAAACACTGACCAGGGACCATTTTATTGAACAGAGACAGTACAATTTGCTGTTAACACTACATGCTTTTACTTAAGGTCTCGAATGCAGAACTTTTACTTGTAGTGGAGTATTTTCACACTGTGCCATTAGTATTTTACTTAAGGAAAGGATGTGAATATGCTAACAAGCAGACCATCTGCGGCAGAACAAAACACGAAGCCAAAAAGAAAAATCTAGACTGTCAGTCAATCACGAAAGCACTGGAATGTATAACTGGCATCACAACCAATATGTGGACAGGGAGCTTCAATATGTGTGAAAAATTCAGGCTGAAGTTGGTGGTTTGGTCAGAGAGAGAACTCTGAAACAGCCCAGTGACCATAATACTGTATTTCTGCAGGAAATTGATGAAGTTGTTGATCAATAGGAATGATTATGTTCCTGAAGGCTGACATTTCTGGCTTTAACGGCTCACTTTCTAGCTTTGTGCTCTGACCTGGAACAAAGACTCCGTCCCGCTCTCCCAAAGCAGAAGCAACAGCAGCTCGGACACTGCCCAAATAACCAAGCCGTGATTGTGAAAGACCTATAACGCTGTATGTCTTTATATTAATATTTAATCTCGTAATTTAAGAGGGTTTCCTATGGCCTGCTGCACAAACCACCAAGAATCAACGCCGCTCTCTGAAGCCTGTAAGCCTAACGTATATAAAACTGCGTCGCTGTTGTTTGTTAAGGTTTTCCTATAAATAATGTACGACACATCAAATCAGTATTGTTCTCTTAGAGCAGAGAGCAACAAGAGCCAAGACCAAAAAAAGTCCGGGCCAAAAAGCTGGTACATATATGGCTTTGTTCTTTTTGAGCAAACACAGGCCGCCACCAAACGTTGATCAAACAAAGCTAAACCCAGCTGTTCTCAGAGGTGTTTGGACAAATGTCAGTATGCTAGTATTCACAATGATAATTTAATTTGACTGAATCCATGCAACCACTGACCAGCTTGTTATAGCTCTAACGTTTGCTAATTAGAACCGAAAAAAACAAAGCTCGATTCATTGTCTTTAATCAGTTCAACGTTGCCGAGTCTTGCTCGGCATTATCGACTGCTGTTGGAACTTCCTGTAGATGTTTCAGAATAAAAGAAGTTACGGTTGTAAAATAAAGCAGATGAGAGTGGTGTTGAGTTTGCAAATGTCAAGGACAGAAAACTATGATACGACAGACTTCTTTCTTAAAAGATAATGAAACACACAACAGGAATGAAACTTGACCCTGATATCCTGTCTCTTGGATACCAGCTTAGTTCTTCGTTTGACATTTAGGGGAGACCGGTGAGTGTCGTAACTCTGGGTTGTAACACTGTCAGGTGATATTATAACTATCACACTCTCATTTCCTTTTCGTCCTGAAATGAGAAGGGGTATGACTTTGTGATGTTATGACCAAAAAAAACTCCCCTTCAGGTAAGAAAACTAAAGCAGCAGTTTCTATAGTGGAATTTCATACTTTTTCTTCACTTTTCACGTCGCGTTACTCGCGCACATACAGCCACTCGAGTACTTTAGCTAAAATATTCTGCATATATGATTTTTCCATTACGTTTTCAGTTCAGTTTCACATGTTGTGTTTTATTTAACTTTATGTTCGATTTGCAAAGCCGTAACACCATGAGTTGTTAGAACGGAGAGGTGTGTTTGCTCGGAGAGATCCTCGGCCTAGATCCTCGTAGATGAAAATAAGGGCTTGGGAGCTGGTTGTAACAGCAGAACTCTGTGTATGTAACGATAAATTACGCACTCTGTGATCATGCAGATAAATGGGTATCGCAGTTTGAGAGATCAAGCATGAACAACCTTTGAGTTACTGATGCTCAACACAAAAAGTGTTGCTATCATCCCTGGTCTCCTCTTCAGCATTATTTTTAGTGGAACTGGGTGATAAAAACGCTCCTTGGTAGTCTTCACATCTGAAGTCTGCCAAAATGAATGACTTCCTGACACTTATGGATTTGCAGCAGTAGATAAGCTTATGTGTACAAAGTTTAAGAAGCTCTTAAGCCAAAATGGAAATGCCAAAGCACAACTGTCTCCCAGTACTTTGCATGTTCTTCACTGGAGCTTTCAGCTGAATCTCTGCTGCTAACTTGCTTCCTCAGCTCTGTTATGAAAATGTGATATATAATATGTGCCAGGCAGAGAAAGGGAGGGATGGGGAAACAGTGCGGAGGCTTGTGTAGGAGGAGATACTTTCTCAGTGTGGTTGCAAATTGTACCAGTTACCGACAGAAATTGATAAAGACCATATCATAAAGGGATACTGTCACAACGCTGCTCACAAGGAGAGACAAAGAGGAGACGACCACACACGACCGTTGTAGCTGGGCCTTTCTCAGGTG
Organism: Coranthus polyacanthus; assembly: GCA_037367275.1. Classification (NCBI taxonomy): domain Eukaryota; kingdom Metazoa; phylum Chordata; class Actinopteri; order Kurtiformes; family Apogonidae; genus Coranthus; species Coranthus polyacanthus. The sequence continues at coordinate 14,776,143 of JAPQRN010000003.1, forward strand.
GTAAAACCAGGACAAAATATAGAACTAATCTTCTCTGAGCCTCATATGGTTCTGCGTAAGTGCCTTGTGGTTCTCTGTCATACGGATGAACCCGAACTACTCCTGTCACACATCCCCACCTGGACATTCAGACGCTAATCAACACACTCTCAGCCTCTTTCCGACTTTGCAGAAATTTTCAGACTCATGCAGTGCGTGGAATTAGACTCAGAACTTGGGAAAAGTAACGCTTTAATTGACTTATAAACTCAACATTTTACATGTTTGTTCTCAAAAGAAGCACATAGAATAATTTAAAAGGCTCCTTTAATGGCACAGTTTAAAATCAGTGACATCAAAGGAAACTTTTTCAAAGTTTCAGAACTTTATGCATTTCAGAGGCCCATATGCAGAGAACAGATGGACTTTTTGGCAGACATTTCAGTTACAGAGTGTGGGATTAAGACAGGCTGCATTAAATAACCTGAACCTCCTCAGGAAGAACAGCCAGCTCTGGCCTGTCTAATCTATTGCCACAGTGTTATCGGACCACTGCAGGTTGTTAATAACGTGACCCCCCCATTCCCAGGTAGTCTCCATGTGGACTGCTGAATTGACTCGGAGCCTTCTGGCTCTGTCAGAAATCCACAACCAGGTAGTTTGTTTTAGTCCAGGCATGCTGTGGCCAGTATGTGACCATATCTCTGTGTCAATCAGTGATATAATCAGTTGTTCGGGGACTAATGAGCAGCTGGCTTTTATTGACTTCTATTAACTGCTGCCTTTATGTACATTAATCTTAAAATGTGATATCGGTGTCTGTTGCTTACAGTGCAGTTGTTAACACCACTATCGATGTGCTTTTCTAACACCGAATCAAATATTTATTGACCAGAACAAATAATCTATTTAAGTCTAATCTAGGCTGCATGAATAAGCAAACAGGTGGCCATCGCTGCTGTGGCATCACATCAACACTGTGAGGAATGTGAAAGCCTTTTAAAGTGCTTTTACCAAGAAGCATGTCCTGTTGCATGCTGGGACTGAATGCCATTAAAGGTTATAATCTACTTAACTTAGGCTTTTCAGCAAAATTTCCTTTTATAAAGCCACATGTCTGCCAATAGTGGCCCGCCGCCCTGTCGATCCTTTGCCAGCAAGGGTCGTTCCTCTTGTTTCCATTTCCCTGTTTTCCATTTTCCTTTCATGTTTCTAAAATGATGTATTTCACCTGTCAAAAACGCAAGAAAGCATGAACTGCAGGTTTGTTGATTAGTCATTAATAATACATATATTCATTAACTAAATGTCAGCTGAGGTTTAATTTCCAAACACCTGTCTTATGCCCAAAGTCTGTGTGATTATATTAGTGTTTTAATACATAATACATTTTACAGTTTCATATCGTGACAGATGGGGCAACTGCACACCATGAAAAAGCAAAACACTTCTGCCTTTACTTTGTGTCTACGTATAAGACTGACAGTAATACAACAATAGCCTACATAGATTTATTTTTTTAATATGACAATGCAAACAAAGCTATTCTTCTATAATGTAATAACCACAGACGAGTAGATGTAGCTACCGTGACGTACGGTGTCCCTGAGTCAAAAAAAATACATTCAGTTTGTCATTCCACTGCTTTCTGTGTGATGGTTAAGAGCAGAGGAAATGGATGAAGTTGATAAGTTACAATTCTTAAACCAATGGGAAAAAACTAAGTTTGGCGTTAGCTAATGTAAGCTAACTAATGGCATCATGACGTCAGACAGCGGATTGTACATAACTTTAAGCCTTAATACAATAAAAACAGTTGAGTTACATAAAAATTCACCCCCCATACAGCTGTTTTTTTACATTAACCGTTTTTTTTGGTACCAGGCTGTTACAACACGTTTGTGTGTATATTGTGTTTAAGCGTTCTGTGTTATGTGTTACCACAAATCTCTACAGAGATCATTTCTTTAGGTCATTCAGTGGGGATTTCTATATTTACAGCTGAGGTACAAAAAAGAGGAGCCTATGGTTCAGGGCTCATGTAGGCTGGGCTACAGTTGTATCGGTATCATTTTACACCACTGAAACTGTGGTCTAACCCTAGACAATAAATGCTGGAAACGTTACAAGTAAGTTGGCAGACATCTACATGTCTTTTGGGATTGTCCTTTCATATTGTTTTTATTTTGGAAAGATGTGCTTAAAAAAACTCTCTCCGCAACTTCGTTGGCTGTGGGATACATCTCTTACGCCACCGGGGCTTTCTACAGTAGAGTTTGGGTTGGCAGTGACTGGTTTTAATGTCGCAGCCAGCCTTGTTCTGTGTTAATTAGAAGAGTCCACGTAGACCACAGAGTACACACTGACTTAAACCTACGACAGAGACGGCCTCTTTCAGAACCTGGACTGTCAGAGTAAGCGATTTCCAGTGGAAAAACGAGGAAAATAAGGCACAACATCATGACATTATAGCTACAATGAGAATACACAGCAGGTAAAAGAATATAAATGATTTTGGGGCTGACAAACATGTACAGATAATAAATCTAAAAACCCAACAATCTCTTGTCATGTCATCATCTTCCCATAACTATCGATTCATGAATTTAACAATCAACCACAAACATGTAGTTAGTACATTTTTTTTTCTGTCACATACAATAAAGTCTTTCTAAAATCTTCGTAAAAGAAGGGAACACGAATATCAACCGGCTGCCTGTGTTATTCTGTTTCATAAATAAAGTTATCGTAATGAACCATTTACATGCTGCAAGATGTAACAATAAAACAAATCATTACATGCACAGGTGCATAGCAGATCCACTGGAATAACTTCCACTGATGCAGAATACAAGATGCTTCTCAAACTCACACATCCTTGCGCCTCATCATTATAACCTAAAACCATTTTGTGCTTACCCATACGAAATTTATAAAGCCTCTCCAGGTAGTTGCTACTCAAACTCCTAACACATCAAAAAAGGATGCAATAAGAAGCCATTTTTCCTGGTGGTTTCTGGCCTCTGCGAAAGTGTAAAAAAAAGTGTACGCATTTTTAGGACATTAATTTTCAGTGATACACCTATGGAAACATGGGTGATTAGTGCTTTAATCATCATGCAGCTGTATGCAATTTGGGAAAATAAACAACCAGAAAATCACGGTTGATGAGCACGATTACCAAGGGCACACACATATTTATTTATTTAACTACTTATTACTCACACATTTTGGATCTCCACTCTCAGAGGTGACCATATAAACACCGAACGTCACTTCATCGACCTGTTACGAAGACCTAAAACGACCACTGTCCGAGCAAACCCCAAACACAGGAAGTGAATTATTGAAACATATAGGGAACCTGCAAGTCCGACAACAGATGTCCTCAAAGTTTAGTGGTGGGTGTCGTATTTTTCCACTTTTCCAAAGCCAAAAACTTGGGACAGAAATGTTGGATGTGGAATAAACAGTGTGGAAGAGCTCACTCACAGCTCAGTACATTGATTTTACTTGTATTATATAAAGACTTACTGAGAATTTTGGAGGCTCCTTACTGACCATAGCTACAGAAACAGACGTGTATTTTAATTTGAGCATGTCTGAGAACTTGTGATGGGATTTTTCCATTATTTATTTGACACTGCGGTGACTACATGTGCCATCAAATAATACCAATAGCAGATCTCTGGATGTTTCCGGAGACAGAAGTAGACAGTAGAAGTAGAAAGAAAGGACTACATTTAATTACATTTGAGCAATACATTCACTATATAATCTGATCAATCTTTTATGTGGTATAAAATATTTACTCACCTCGTCACCTGCCGACTGTAACTGAAAGTGCATTGGTGATTGACTAACATTCAACCACCTTTGTTTGCATCCAGTGCTAAGCTCGTTAACGTTACTTAGCGTTAACGAGGGAAAGGAAGTTTTAATCGATCAAATCAACGACACCCTGTGAATGTAGCTCGCAAACGCATGTCGTAGTCCTTGGTATCTATTTCTCTCTGATATTTTAGTTGTGTTGCGGACGCTGTCGAAAATAAATCATACAGAGAAATACAAATACTTACAAAACTCTTGTCATAGTTGGGCCAGATACTTGTGTTTAGAAGATATATCATATAAAAACATTTAAATGTCAAGTGGAATTTAATGGAGACTTCAATATATGTAAGATGTGCGGAGAATTTACACACGAGCACATTGTTCAGATGTTCAACAGCCGGCCACTACTTAAACTTCTGACATTCAGTTTTACCTGCATGACTAATGTTGACTATTAACATCCTGTTCATAAGGTTTTATGAAAGTGCAAGGTGCGACGACGTGATGCTCGAATCAGAAGGAGAGAAATAAGAGATAGAAGAACAGCGCCTTAAGGTGGCTCCTAGAATCTAACCAACCACCGCCTGTTTGGCAAAATAGTCTGTAATCCAGGACACTGCAGGGGCGCCCACCTGCATCGCCTTCGGCTTATTGCCCTCGAAAGCAGCGGTATGCTGTTTAAGGCACAGGCAGAAAAAGTGCTATCACAGGCATCTAAATAGAAGGAAGCAGTGTGGAGCAGCGGGGTGATGGCATCATCCACCAGGGATGAGCCTGGAGGGCAAACTGAGGGGGTCCAGAGAGTGTCGCATGAGAGGCCTGGGATGGGCCGAGGGAAAAGATCCAAGTCTCTGCAGTCACTAAGTGGGTTTATATAAATATATACCCAAATAATCAATGTCAACCTGATAAAGGAAGGAGTTTGGCTGCATTCTGATCATTAAGATGTCTTTATCTGTTTTAATTAGAATAAGCATGCCATTAGCAACCTAATCTCCAGATGAAATGTTGCCATCGTCTGCATTTAAGAATATGCCTATTAAAGCTGACAGTCAGTAGTGATGGCCTCAGTGGTTTTATTGGAAATCTGTAGTTCACTGTAGTTCACTGGAGAGAGTTTATGTTGAACGGTAAAAAGATGCAATCACACAACAGGACTTGAATTTAAAAATACTCCCTTTGTATTGAACCAACACAAATTCTTTTGATTTTGCTTTTACATAATCATTACAAGCTTCATTACAGCAAATTGTGCGATTAATTAGTTTTAACCAATCACGGCACTTTTCAACTGTGTCTCTCAGGCGATGCAGTCATATCTAATTTAATGATTTCTATGATTAGGTTTAGGCACTAAAACATTTGGTTAGAGTTACAGAAAGATATCAGGGCCTGGTTTAATACAGATAAAAACATCATTAAAGCAATGTATTTAGCACTATTTAAACCAAACCATGATGTTTTCTCAACCCCTAACCAACGCACTGTTATTGCTTAAACCTAAATGAACATGAAGTTGGGATGTGAACTCCGGTCTCTGGCGCCAAAGTTCTGGTTTTGCAAATCCGCCATCCACCCCACCAGGTCCTGTTGAGGAGAGGCCAAAGAATCGGGGAGCAGGTAACGCTAAAACATGGATTAACAGTGCACCTTGTATGTACAAATGTTGATATGAAAGATATTTTTGTGTATATTATATATTTTATGTGTATTCGTGGTTTGCGGAAACGTACAATGGCGACATTTTTTCCTGGCGATTGACTTCATTACACAACATCACCACTAGATTCCTTGTGCTTCATTTCTTGTCACAACATAGCATATTTTTGCAAACTTCAGTAAGTTTTTGCCATCATGCAGAACTACAAATGCTGAAAATATAAACACTTGCCACTAATCAGCGTTTGTTCCATTGTACTGAAGAACTTGAGGCGGCTGGCAATATTTCTGTTTACACAGTGGTGTGTTTAAATGGCAAAGTGCACAAAGAGGCAAAACAAAAGAAAGAAAAACAAGTATTTTCAAAGTACAATTCAGTCCCGATACCTTGTTGTGTATCTGGTTTCAGGATGATAAAATGCTGAGTTTCCCACAGTGTAAACATTAAAAAGTAAACAAATGTGCAACTGCTGTCAGCGCTCTATTTTGTTTCAGTGTTTTAACCGTCTGTGGACAATATTCTGAAAGTGAATTTGAAATTTGTGTCAGGTACTGTACTCTCGGGGGCTGCCTGCAGTGTTGACTAATGTTATTAATTGAGCAGATGTGAAGTCACATTGAACAAGGTTGATTACAAGGGACATAACGTGGTTCAGGAAACAGTATTTTACAGAGACGAAGGATGATGCAAGAGTTTCTTAAAGAGCTAGTGTGGACCGTTTCTCTTAGACAAACGACACACGTCACACCTGGCAGGTTATATTAGTTAGGACGCTGAAAGCCAACTCCTTAGGGAAGAGAAAATCATCTTAAAGTTGTGCTTAGTGCAAGCTGGTGTCTGCCCTCTAATAATCCTTAGTTAGAGAAAGAAATAGAACTCTTAACACAACTCTACATTAGCATTTCAACTATGTTTTTGCACTTTAACAAGATCAATAGAGTGATGTGCGCTCTCAAGTGAAATGAGCTCGCCCACTGCACGACATCAATTTCAGTAGTGTGAATCTCAAGCACATCATAAAAATCACAAGTGCCACAATGTCAGATTCATATTTAAAAATAGCATTCGCTTCTTTTTCTCATTTCAGGTTACAGGTGGTGAACATTAAAGCAGCTCAGAAACACAAGTGTTCCTGGCAGCTTGTAACCCAACAAGATACACATCCCAGCAGAATGTTTTAGTCTCAGTTTTTAGTTGTTTGTTAGTATCTTCAACTTTAATACCACTGACAGACATTAGATGCTGGCTCCAGAAAAGCCTGGCTCCAAATAACTTCTGCTGAACTTCTCTCTAGAAAAACTAAGTCAATACATTTTTTTTTTCAGTAGTTATTCTGGTCTTTTTCACTTTATTCGGACCCTCTAATAAATGTACTCGTGGTCATCTTGTAATGTATTAGATTTTAGGGCTAATAGAAGACTTTGATGTTTGCTTTGTGAGCTTTGATTAACGGGTGTGATGGAAAGCTAGCTTTACAAGTTTACAGGTACAATACCCTGCCTCTTAGCATAACTTAGCTACATTAGCATTAATTCAGCATTGCATTATATGTTGTGGCAGCTAGCCTGCTAACTGGATATGCTAGCAAGATATTTACTGTGCTTACACATTACAAGAAGTTGACATTGCTGTTATGAAATAAAAAAAATGATGTTTTAACATTCATTAAGTATGTGAAATTACTTGGTGACGTTTAACATAACAGTGTTAGCAGTGTGGTCGATGCTTTCAGTAAGCTAACTTTTACCGTTTCAACATTTGAGTAAGCTAGCGCTAGTGTTAGCACCGTCTACGTCGTTCAAATTAGTTTTTATTTTGTTGTGCAAAACATGAAGTCTGAACCCAAATAGATTTGGATTAAATATTGGATTCAGAGTGAAAAGATTTTCAACACTTTGAATAGATTGATTTTGAGGAAAATCCAATGCACTACATTTGAAAATCCGAATATAAAGTTAGCTGCCACTTCAGTATCATCATGCAGAAGAAGAAGAAGAAGAAGAACCACAAAGTTGTACAAAGTGAACCACTTCATCTCTCCGCTGGATGAATATACAGTATCTGCCTACACATTTGTCCTTTCACCTAAATTTCTCAAATCCCTCCACTCCAGTTAGACGGACTACTTTATATTCATGTCAAACTAAAGCCAAATGAATGTATTTCATTCTGTAGCAAAATGAAAATGTGCAAACAGAACATTTTTTATGGCTGAGTTATGGGATTCTAAGCAGGATACATTTTCATTTGATTTCTCCAGAGTTCTTCTTCTTTTTTTTTTCTTTTTCTCTTTTGGCAGACGCATCTCTCATAAAATGGGAGACGGAGCTGTGATACCTAAAGAGGGCAGACACATAAAAGCTGCATGTGTTGAAGAAAAGTGAGGGTTTTTTTTTTTGCACATTTCTGTCTTACGCATTTGTATCTCTTATTAAAGAAATGCACTTCTTTAGCTAGCAAAATTATTTATGATCAAGTGACGTCTTCTTCTCATAGTTCTTTTTTTGTCCTGCAGAAGAAGCAGCAGACTGGGTGTTGTATACTGGATATATGTATTAAAATCCTCTTCTAGTCATTCCAGTCTGTACGCTGATAAAAGCTGAGAAAGTTGAGCATCGATAATGAAATATTACATCCTATGAATATTCAAAAGTGTGATAATAATGCATACGGATTAGATTAATGATCCTCTATGAAGAACTACCGTATCTTAATTGCTCCAGAGGCTTGGCTTTCTGTCTAGCTATGTGTCAATCAAAGGCTATTAATCAGCACCAAATAACATCTGACCTACAAATAAATAAATAAAACCACCCATGTCTATCATTTATGACTGCTTTTTCGGCTACGTCTACGTAACGTAGTGGTCCGACAGTCCTATCAAACGGACAAATAAGCCCATTTCCAGAGTATTAGCGCTGCTCTAATCCCTCAGGATAATTGTGCACCAGATTCAGTGGACATGTTGTCCTCATCACACACCTTGGCTCAGCCGTAATTTAGCTGTGGAAGCAGCATTGAAAATGGTTGCGAAAAGATCCGGCATACGGCCACACTTCCCTTTATTTTACGGACGATGTCTCATCTGACATCAATATTAAGAAATCACTCTGAACTTGAGCATAAACGATGTCTGTTTGCATGATAATAACACGACGATTGCACAAATAAGTCTGGATTAAACCACCAGAATGCTTCAGGGCAATCCATTTCTCTAACCCTCTACTGTGTAGCGCAACTTTATTATATTTTAGTCTCTGAAATGATCCATTACTCCTGTACTATACTACTACTACTATACTAATACTACCTGGTCATGTTTTTGTGTGCCAATTCCTTTGTCATTTTAATTAACCACATAATGTTGAGAAATATATGCACCAGTTTTGGCGTGTAGAGTATTGACGATGAAGTCAGTAGAGTGCATACGTCCGCCACAGTCCTGCAAATCACTCAAATGTCCCATGCAATTTTGGAAAAAGTGAAAAAAAAAAAAAAAGTTCAGGATCTGCACCTTTTTCTAGACTTGTTTTATTGTTTTATACTGCTCATTTTTTTTGGATCTGCTCCAACATTTACTGGATTCATCCTTGGTCCATGCCCTACTCTTTCTTCCAGTAGTTTTTGCGTAATCCTGCTGATAAACCGACAAACCAACGTAGGTGATTACTTTACTGTACTTTCATTTGTGTATTATAATCTTGTTGGTACAGCAGCTGCCATGTTGCTCCTGTGACACATGTTGGAGCAAGAGTCAAGAGTAGAGACTCATTTCGTTTCATTTCAAGCTTCTCACAGATTCTTGACAGTTATTGGTCATTAGAGCCGACAGTCACCGGTTTTAAAAAAAAACCATTAAAAACTGATCAGAAAGATGGCGACTTGAAACCAGCCTGATGGGAACTTTGAGTACTTTGAGTGTTTAGTCAAGTCTCATTGACTAACTTGGAGGGTTTTGTGACGTGTACTGCAGCCAGCCACCAGGGGGAGACGGAGATGTTTTGACTTCACTTTTGGGGAGCTGTCATTATGTCTATTTTTGGAAATATGGTTTAAAATAATTTAAGGCTGGAAAAAAACATTCTGGATAATGGTCCATTAGAAGGTTAGAGCTAGGTTTTTTTCCAGCCAAAAATTAAACTTCATAGTGCTCTCTGGTTGAACTATGTAATGCTATATATTAAGATCTTTTCTGTGGTCTTTTCTTGATATCAGTTGAATAAACAGATACAATATATCTCCAGTAAACTAATTTGCAATTAGTCAGAATCGATTTCCAGTCAAGCACAGGAAAATATTCCATTGGCCTTTACACTCAAATTACTTTAATAGATACTTTTTTGGCAGTGCATATTTCAAATCAAATTGACACAGTAATCCTCCTGCCTCTGCTCCCCAAGGTCCTTGAAATAATTTGCTGCTTTGTCCTCCAAGTAATGTAGCCTTGTGACAAAGATTTTGAATGCATTTCGACAAGCATCATATTTAGCATTTCTTCAATTGGTTCCTATTTCTAATCAGAACCAGCTTTGTTAGTTCAAATTGAAAATCAGCAATGAAAGAAAAGGAGTTGACAATGCTCAAATTCCACTTGCCGTGGTGCTAATGTTTTGTCTTCTTCTGAGCTGTGACTAAATTCAGCAGATTTACTTGTTGAGATATTCTGTTTTGGGCTGTATTTATTTTGCCTCCTGCCTCCTGTCCTCTAGATAAATGTAGAGCACAGAGTGGGGGGGCCGTCTTTGTTTTGATTTCGATTCGATGCCCTTTGCCGTGCCTGCAGGGGGTGCTATTTTATATAAATGTTACATAATTTACCTTTGAGCTGAAAAGGGGATTTCTGGGGATTTCTTTCTCTGCAGTGAAAACATCAGCTCGAAATACAGGTCTTATCCTCCTGAGAGGACAGTTTTATAGCAGGAAATGTATTTTTCCATTTTCTGTGGGCTGTTTGGCGTTCCTAGAGCTCGTATATTCTGAGCAAATGTATCCTCAGTATGGTGTAGTAAATAAGTAGGGTGCTTTTAGGGTGCTTCAAAGATTTTTTTTTTTTTTGGGGAGGGGAAGGGGGTCATTAAGGTTCCAACAGAAACCCTCTGAGGCTGCACTCCAGTTGTTTGAAAAATTGTTTGCCTTTCTGCTTGGCTTTCCCCACACATTAACTTTTAAACAAACTCCAAAGGCTTTAGAAATACTTCAAAACGGACAGCTGACTCTGTCCTTAACACCTCTGTCCTTCTAAAACGTTAACTCCAATGACGTACGCTGGAATTTCACCTTATTAATCAGCCTGAAAACATGGCGACACCGGACACTGTAGATAAAACACGGGGTTACACTGCATTTACTGCGCATACCAGGCTCCACTTCAAACTACTTTAATGTGCAGCCGTGCACATCCCATTCCACTGATCAATAACATAGTAGCGAGCTTTGGCAGGCTTTGATCATCTTATAGTATTTGTAATCATGCTTCGTGTCTATGAAAATAAGGGATCATAACAGACTTGTCTCTCTCTGTATCATAAATAATTGCCTTGTGGCCGGCGGTGACAGGATTTCTGATGAAGGTAAACAGTGTTCACCGGTTATACAGTACATAAAATAATGATTAGCAAATGTTGAAGCAATTTGTTTGCGGTAATGTAAAGTCTCTTCACATCAGTCAGTTTGTAGAATCTCTACATTGAGCTTTTAGAAGAAGTATAGGTTAAAATACGTCATTTTGGCTCAACATCTAAACCTGCCTCTGTTCATTAGACTGAGCAGCAGCGCCTGATATCTACTGTAGGTTTATGCTTTTTGAAGCAAAGAGGCCGCACGACGCCGCTTATGAGTTATCAGTCATGACGGGAAACACTTCTGTGTAATATTCAAACGAGTAACAAGAGTTTATAAGACAAAAGAAGATATACATATTAAGTCTTCGTCGCTTCCCACCTCTGAAACCAAAGCTGCTGTTTCTTTTTGTTAAACTGTAAATCCTTACTCAAGTGCATTGTAGAGTTTCCCTCTCTCTGTTAATTCCACATTTCTACTGGTGAAATAGTTGAGCCAAATGTGTTTTGTATTTATCTGTAGGTTTATTGTTTGTCCGACTATTTCTTCCTTTGTTTTGTGTGAATGCACATTTAGATTAATAGTGCTAATTATGCGCATTTAAATGTAGTTTTACCGGAGTGGCGTTGGGATACTGCACAGATTCACGGCAGTGTACAGTATCATTCTTTATTTTTCTTTGTATTTTTTTTACTGTAATCTAGTTAATCATCCCCATTTTTTCTAAATGCATCAGTAATCTAATAACGTCTTGTTTTCTGGAACTTCAGTTGCCCATTACTCCGCGAGCATGCTGATCTGCCACCACAATAGATAAAGACAGTGAAATGTTTTGATGTTGTGTGTTGCTGATGGAAACGGTTTCGCAGCAAACGGCTCTTTTTCATGACTGAGACAGAATTTAGTCCGATGTGTTCGACTTTACATCTAAAGGACAGAAGAAACCTGATGAAAGCCGGGGGGACGATAGATAGATTTGCATATTCGAGATTTGTATCTATCCTGACATTATATTCAGGGAAAACACATGACACTTCTGAAAGATCTGCTCCATTCAATAAACATAAAAGCCATTCTTTTCTTTAGTCAGACACACACACTTTGCATTTCAAATAAAAACAGATTCCTTCAATGTCAGTATATTAATTGTCGCAGTCATTATTTGATACCATGAAACAGAAACTCACCCCTGGGTCATGTTTAGATAGGAAAACATCTTTCATGAGGGGGAGGTGAGAAAAAGCTCGTCTGACTGGTGATTTTCATTTTGCTTACTTTCATCCCATTCACCGCGGCGATAACTACATATATTAAGAGTCCGCAGAGTCCTTTGATGCTCTCAGGAGGCAACGGGAGTGATGAAAAAAGTAAAAAAGTTAATTCACATTTGCAGATAGCAAAGTGAAATGGTCAGGGTTGGATACAGGGGATCGCCAGCCAATGGAGATAAGGAAAACTCAATAATGGCGGTATTATCCTCTAAGCTGATTACTAGACCCTAAGAGATGGCCAGACCTAATCTGACAAAAAGATTGTTGTGTTTACTTGGATGATGAGAAAGTTCGAAGTGTGATATTCGCATCTTTATTGGTTACAACAGTGAAGAAACTTTGTTCTTTTCTCAGTACTCAGGACATTTGATCAACTTGAGGTGAGGATCTGTCTGTTTCATTTCCTTCTCCCTTTTTTCTTTTCTGCAGCTCTGCTTTGATAGCAACATCTGTGGCATGGGCTTCACACACACACACACACACACACACACACAGAAAAAAAAAAAAATCAGCTGTTTGATCAATGAAAACCACACAGTTTGAAAGTCCAACTCGCACTGGTTTGTGCTCCCATTTGGAACTAATAAGATGAAGTCTGTCATGCTGTGGAGCTCTGTGGGAGAGAACAGCACAGCAGTGAATCAGGTTCAGTAACACAATCCATTCCTCACTCGATAAGTTCGGTGGGACCGAAGAAAAACTGGATGTCCGCCACTATTATCTGCTGGTATTGCAATAGATGTCAAAAGTTTGTTTTATCTTTATAGTCTTTAGAAGCAGTTAATGCACAATTCCTAAACTATAAAACTACTTTACCTTAATAGTAAAACTATATTTAGTAATTGCGCAATGTCTTAGTTTCGAGAAAGATTACACATTTAGGTTTTCCTGCTTTTATTCTTTTTTTTTTACTTTATTTACTTTGTAAAAGACATGCTGCTAGGGGCTCCCTGCACTTTTTGTTTTAAGATAATGTTGAAAAGTTCTCCTTTAATTAAATGTTCTTAATAGCATTTCCATGATGTCTTGTGTTATTACAGTTCGATAATAACATGGTAATAAAGAGGTAATTATTAGGCCTAAGTAACATCATGTAATTACCAAAGTAACTAGAAAAAAGCCTGGTAACATCAATGGGTGCATCTGGGTGATATTAGACTGAAATGTATGTAACAGTTTAATAATGGGCCAAAAAGTGGGGAATCATTTAGGAACAAAGTAAAACTATTATATTCCTTTTGTTTCAAGGTGATATAGTACAAAAGATATGTTTAATGCTGTAAGTTGTTATCTGGAAACCTGTGGTAGTTTCTGTGCAATAACCATGAATTTTTCTATTTCATTTCACGGTAATGTTACATTTAACGAAACATCAATAGCCAAATGAGCACTTTGAATGCACACAAGAAGACCAGTCAGGTCCTGCTTTTTTTGTCACATCACCAGATCACTCAGCAACGCTGAAGAAAGCAGCAGAGAAGACAAAGCTGTCGGTGAAGATGAGAAAATGTCACACAACCAGGTTTTTAAGAAACCTCAGGATGTACAGAGCTGACAGAATATTGTAGACCAGCACATCGCAAGTACCTGCAAGTTTCAACTCGTCTCGGCGTAGATCTTTGGTCTGAACAGGGCTTAACCCAGACCAGTTGATGACAGTGTCTACACATACTGTACAACCAGGTTCTGTTGGCAGAAATCAAAGGCAGTACGATGTCTGAGAGCAATTTACATTTACATTTAGGATCAACATTACAAATTATAGCAGTATATAGTTAGTATAGTTGCACTTCTAGTTCCACACTCCTACTTGTAAATGTAATTTCTGATTCTTGTTTCACTGGAGTTAATGGGAAGTTGGGCGGCGATATACTCTCCATTCAGGTCTCACAGGGGGGG
>JAPQRN010000003.1:14790444-14804556 GCA_037367275.1 Coranthus polyacanthus
CCCCCCCCCCCCCCCCAGGAGAAGTTTAGTGCTCCAATTTTTTCTTTTTTAATAAAAATACTATTTCACTCACCTGTAGTTATTAAATAATTATGTCCTTTTTACTTCTACCAACGAAATTAGAGATGTGGCGATGTGAAAATTTACATATCATCCATATACGGCGTATCATTATATCAGTACATCAAAATGACACATTATTTGTGAGCTGTAGCATAAAGCATTAGCAGTGGTCCTAAATGGTTTAATTAAAAATAGGAACTCATTTATCTTAAATATGCTATTATTTAAATAAAATGAGGACATAAGATTTACAGGCCCCCACTCCAGCACACCCTGGAATACAATAGAAAGTGTAATCACAGACTACAGGTAATATAGCTGCAGGATTTCCTCAAGATCAGGAGGTTCCTCTGAGATGGATGACTGTGCAGAAAGAAGCTCATCAGGGAAGCAAGGAGGCTACTGGCAATATTAACAACTCTGCTACATATGCCGGAGTCTTCCCACTCTGTGCCTCAGCTCATTTGCATGTTTGCAAGGTTTCTGGGCTGCGCGGTCAAGTGCCAAGACAGATACCACATTCACCTAAAAATAACATCCAGTTCATCTTAATTATGTAAGAAGATGCACTCAGTGTCCTAAAATGAGGTGGAAAGGGAAACGTCATAGGGTCTGATGTAACCAGAATTTTAACTTTTCTTGGAACAGAAAATGTCCCATAAACCTCTGAGGTGCCACAGCCTATGTAACTGTCTTATTTGAATTGAAATTAGCATAATGACAAAGATTTCAGTCTCTGCGAAGCTACTGAAAAACCGACACTAGGGCTGGGCAATATGACAAAAAATATGCTCACCGTATTTTCCATATTGATCAATATCGATATTTATCATGATATATAGTTTGATGAAGCTGCCAGTTTGAAGAGTATCCTGGTAAATGCCTGAAAGCTAAAGAAAGAAGGTTCACTGGCTAAACTTTAGAATATTAACACAAGAAAGCATTTTCATACCCTGAGTATAATGATAGACTTATTTAAACAAAGGAAAATAAAGAACAAATATAAACTTTCCTGTTTTTAAACGCGTGCGGCTATTTGAGTAAAGATTTCTGAATTTACATGGTGTACTTGAAAGCAGCAATGGAGATTTCAGAGTTTACGAGGTGCTCCGAATGCATCACCGTGGCTGCCAGCAAACTGTGACACAGACAGCGGCAGGAACAGAAGCACCACTCACACCATATTTTAAACACACAAAGAAACTAGATTTGCGAGCAGCTATAGCAGGGTCCAAACACCTCTACGACCCAAAGCCACGTCGACCCAAGTGAAGCACCCCGATGCAACTAAGAGCCTGTCTTGTTTGACATGTTGAACACCCGTGATCAAGTAATCTGGGTGGGGTTTTTCAGATTTTACAAATAACATCACAAGCCACAACGGCCTTGGCCCATATCAACAGATGCAGCTCCGTAAGAAGAACACATGGCTATAAAGTATTTGAATATGCAATGTACAGTTCATGAATTATCTAGATAAGAATCAGTAAATAAATAAATCTCAGCAAGTGATGAAAATATTATCTGGTTTTGAACCCCTGACCTTTAGTACCAAAGTCAACATCTCATCCTCATGAGCTGAGCAGAAGTGAGGTCAAATTCTGTAAACTGAATTAACTCCTACTTATCAAATGTGTAAACTGTCGCGCCACTTGGAGGTCATCTGGCTAAAACACAGTGTTTTACCCAAAGTATAAAATCAAAAATGATGATATTTACTATGACATCCCGAAGAATCATTTGACCCCAAATCAAAACTCTAAAGTCTATAATCTACAGTCTTAGGCCTCCTTTAGCTGTGTTGTTTTTTGCAGGGTTGTGACGAGCATACATATTTACTTCAGAGTCTCTTTATTAAGGTACAACAAGAAAATACAGGAAATATGTGCACCGTATTGAAAACATCTAACACACACATCTAAATGGCTTCTACGGGCAAAAGTCAGTATTCAGGGTGACCTCTAGTTTGACACGTGTTGAACGAAACCTGGTGTAAGAAAGAGTTCAAGACGATGTTAATGTTGTTTACATGTTTCCTGTATATTCCCGGTTGTATCCTGATACAGAGACTGGGAAATGAATATGTATGGCCACTGCAACCTGCTAAAACAACAAACCCAATGGTGGCCTAAGACTTTTTCACACTGCTGAGTTCAGAAAAAATGGGTTTTGCAGAAATGGGCGTGGCCTACACAAGGAATATGTGGATGTAAAGCATTTGACTGTGTTCATGGTTACTCTAGCGCCACCTTGTGTTACTTCTCAGGCTCTATCATCTAATATTAAAATTGCTCCACACCCATTTTTTTTTTTATTGTTACAACAATAATATGGAAGAAGTAGAAAAAAAAAAACCCGAACAAAAAATGATAGAGGGTTCCAACGTCACCGGTGCTTGGACCTCTATTTAGAAAATAAAAGAGTAAACAAGAGGACGCACCCTTACTGTATAAGCCCAATTCAGTACATAAGCTACTGCAGTTTTACATTTAAATGTATTTACACACAATGCGAGTCACTGAATGCTTGGGGATCTGCTCTACACCCCAGGCACCAATAAACAGTCTGAACTGAAATTGGTATGCTTTTTATGTGTGCTGCTGCTGTATCATGCTACAAGGCTGGACAGGGGCTCTGGTCAGGACAGCGGGGAAGATGAATAGCTTCAAATACCAAAATATTTCAGAGAGATAAAATCTACTGCCCTCTGGAAAAAACACACGAGTCAAATAAAAATTCCTTTTGTCATCCTAGCAGCAAAGCCAAACACAGTCAAATCAACCCAGGAAAAGATCTTCCTCCTGGAGTTTTACATGTGTACAAAACTGTGGATCTGTAGATCTGTAGTACGGATCCTGTAGGGGAACCTTTAAATCTGTATAAGACAGAATATTGCAGACTGAGATGTTCTCACATGGTAGAAAATCAATCAAGAAGGTCACAGTTGTTATCCAAGCCAAAAGCGAAGAATGAGGACCATTACGTAACAAAGAGGTTTTCCATTTCCATTTTTAACACATTGTCAGAAATTAGCTTTTCATTTCTACCTTTTGCTCGTTACTTCAGCATAAATGGGAAAAAAAAAAAAAAATCAAGTTTAATTTAATAGGTTTTCATTTCAGCCTTCAAAGCAAAAAACTAGAAAATTGGACAGAGCCTGTAGACTTCTGATATCCATGGTATATCCACACAGAAGCCAGACAGACGTACAGCATTACAGATTACAGAATTACTGAAGACGGCAATTATTCAAAAGCATTACAGAAAGCAAGTAGCTGTGGTGCTCTGATGAACCATTTGGATGTGCTTGGACTTCTTCAGGAGTCTGTCTTTGGTGAAACAATCATAGCAGATCATACACAGAAAGTAAAGAAAGTTTGAACGTTTCCACAACCTTAGCTGTGTGTATATTATTGTAACATGACAACACTATACTAACCATTCATTCTGCTAACCCTAACCAAGTTGTTTTTGTGTCTAAGCTTCAAACCTTAACAATGGCATTGTCACAGCAATAATGCAACAGCATCTATATAACCACAGGTGTTAGTTTTTTTCACAGTTCTTTTTATGTAGAGGTCTATTTTTCTGAGATCTATTTTTTACATTTTTCAACATCACAAAATGTCACAAGAACATGACTCACTAGGTTTGATACTATGGTGGTTTTACCTTGGTGCTGAGCCGTGTGAAAACTGACGTTTTGTTTTGCAGCAAAGTCTTAGCTGTGAAGTTGCTTTTGTACTGTCTGGGTGGTTACGCATAGAAACTTTTGAGTTTCACAAAGGTGAAAATCATAAGTCTGCTGTTTCTTATCTGCTCCGGCTGATGTTTTCCGAAACAAAATTAATTAGCCGACCCTGCAACGCATGCTAATCCCGCAAATACCGTTAGTCCTGGGACACTGCCTGCCTCACCTGTGCATGTGGGTCTGCTGTAGCCGGTTGAAATGGACAGAGAAATGAAAATCGATAGGTAACGCGACCGATTGATTGCAGACCCCGTCACGAATGGACCCCGTCTGTCGCAACACCTCAAACTGTCACTTGTCTCACAAAACGATCATTTAGTTCATTTTAGATCTAGTGTTGCAAATTGCGAGTCTATGGATAAGATGTTAAAGATCATCGCAGAGGTTGTCTGAGTGTTATGAAACCAACAGTTTTCAACAAAACGGGTGCTTATTCAGGGAACTGAACCACTTCTCCCATAGGACTCCATTCAAACACAACAGAATCTGGTCTCCCTTCGAAGACCCCAAGGCCGTGATATGATTACACCTAAAGATTGTCATCTTGCGTCTTTAGTCAAAATACCTTTGCTAATATTGTCGCTCTGTTAGCTGATACCATAGCTTGTGCATTTATTGTGTCTCCCTTCACTGATCTTATATATTCAGCTTAATGTAAGGGGCCATGTTTTTTTTTTTTCTTTACTTTCTTTGAGTTGAGTTGAGCTAAATTTGGCTGAATGTTTGTTTTTTTATGCATACCACACAAACATGAAATAAATACTGACCTTCTAATCTCGGTGCGGGGAATAAAAGGACAAATAAACTAAACTATAATTGAAGTGGGCCAAACAGTTGCAACTTATGAATACATCACGTATATTTGACACCATAACAAATTGTGACGTCTCTTTTCACATAGTCTCTGCTTTCACTCCACTATTCTTCCTATTGTATTCAAATAGGCGGCTCATTATGAGGCTAAATCTCAAAATCGGCTTGTCTCAGGTACTCTAAGCGCTACAGCGGTTCTGCGGAGTCGAGTATTTACACTTCTCATGCTCATTATTCCTGAAATGACCTCCAGAGCAAAATTAAGAGCAAATTCAGCTACACTCTCAAACTCTGCGGGTCCAGAGTCCTTTTCTCAGAACTCAGCTACTGTTTTCCATAGTATGTTTAATTAATGAAGCGTTATTAACGATGGTAGCAGTGGAGCATTAGGGGAAGTAATGATTCTACTGTCAGTAATTACAGCAGTCACAGCAGCGATAGGTTCGTTTATTATGATTAGTCTGTATAAGGAAGTGATTTTCAATTTGTCTTATTCTTTGTGGCCTTTATATCCTACTTAATTTTTACACATCAGTTATTAGCGTTGCTGCTGTTGCTGGAGGAGCACATCCAGGGTCATTTTTTGTATTATACACAGTATATGTATCCTGAAATCAGACCGTACACACTGCAAGAGCTCTGGGCCTTAACACAACAGTTCCTAGAAAAATAAACAGCGACAAATCACAAGGATCCGCATCATCCTATGCGATGCTAATGAAGGACGTCTTTCTGCTCTTCCCATCAACTTATGGAACATTATCTAAGCACTTATACATTTCGCCTTTCCATTGTAATTACAGAACAAAGGGATGACACATTTGAGAATTAGTGTGATCTTTTGGATGCTGCAGCAGCAAGACATAACAACCCTATTGACTTTGTGCTGCGAAAAGACAACGGTCTTTTGTCCTCCAGATCGCAATGATGCAAGACACTGTTTATCAAAGGATTGTTTGTGTCATAAACAGGGCACACCTTTCAGAGCCTTGGAAAGAGCAGCACACTGATTCCAGTAGCCTTGGACCACTTCGTCAACATTTATAAGGTAAAATTTCTCACAGCAGAGACACACCACGACTCCCAATCATGTACATGTAGAGACATCTTGAGCTATTTAGGTAACTCTAGGGGTTCCTGGTGTGAGTTTTAAATTGATTGCGAAGTGCAGCTCTACTATCTCTTGATTAAATCAGTGCCTTTTCTCCACAGAAACTGCGATTCTGTTTTTTAAAGCAATTTTAACATTCTTGTTTCTCCACATATGGTGAGATAGACTTAAATACACAATTATCCCGTCATCTTTTCTTTTTTTCTCTACATGGACAAATGCTGTGATGAACACTAAAAGCCTTTCCAGTGCCAGCTATCACCTAGATTCACGGGTGTAACTTATTTTTACCCACGTAAAAACCTGCACAGGCTGTGATGATGAGCTGCCACCTCACATCCCCTGTACTCTTAGAATTTGAAACAAAGGTGAGGTGTGATGATGACAATGTGTGTAAGACTGCACTAACATCTCTGAACCTTTTGTAATACTGTCTTCTGGAGCTGCATACTCTACTAGGGCTGGGCGATATGACAGTAGATACTATGTGACGGTAGAAATCTGTCCACTTTGCCAGAGCTGGAGAAAGGTCAGGCTGAACCCATTGTCATTCTGGAAAACTGGGAAAAAAAACCTTGTGGCTTGTTTGTATTTCTTTAAACCAGTCACAATCATATTGGGAGGCACTAAGCCAAAGATGCAGCGAAGTGATCTTGCAAATTCATCTGCCTCAGAGGGTAACGTGATACTGGTCTCATTTGTAGAGAAGCTGGACTCTCATGATAACCACACTTGTGCTCACTGTAGTTTAATTAACACCCATCCTTTTCATGACACTTTTGTTAGAGTTACAATATATGAACAATGAGGGCAAAATGCATTAGAAAGGCAACATCTTCTAGTTTTTGTGTGTAGTGTGTGGCTAAACCACAACCAAATGGATCAGATCAAACATGGCTCAAATGTAACCCTAACTTACCCTAACCTTAAATGACTCACCGATGACCTAGTTGATGTTAAAGCTTATTTTGACAGAGCAGTTCACGCTTCTACCAACGGCTATGGGTTCAAAACCACTCTGAAACAGTATCTTTTTCTGGATTTTGTTGAATAACTCAACAACCGATACTTCATATCCATGTGTTCCTTCTACGGAGCTGAATCTGCTTCTATGGGCCACGTCCATTTCATCCTATGATTCTATTTGTAAAATATGCAAAACGTACTTTCTCAAACTAGCCTGTCCTTGATGTTTGTCCTGAAAAACGTGACAAACGTGACAAGCTGTCATTTGTCGACTTGTGCGCCTGAACCCGATAATGGGTTGCCATTCTAGTTCTATTTTATTTTTGCTTGTATTATCTTTTATTGACATTTTGTCAATCACTTTTAAAGCACTTTGAATTGCATCGATTTTGCCTGAGAAGCTCAAAATTTGATTGACTGAAAGAATATTTCAGGCCACTGTTTTCAATCATTTGTTTTTGTGAGGCAGTTGTTTTTATTAACTTAACTAAAAGAAGAAAATAATCAAATGTGGTGGAGTATGATATGGTAATTTCAATCCCTGTACTGCAGCAAGAAATAATCTATTATAGCTATTTTCCAGCTTTGCCATTTTTGGCACATTTGACTGCACGCACTCCAGGTTCTTTTCCTTTCTCCTTCCTTTCTCCTTTCCCTCCCTGTGTCTCGCTGTCTGTCTTCTTTTAAGCGGCCTTACCCAAATAATGCCAAGGCCCACGGTTTTGCTGGGAGCACCTGGTGAGTTAAAGGCTAGGCCAGGTGGTACACAGCTTTGACTGCCAATTAGAGCGGTGACCATGTGAGAGCAACCCGAGATAACTTCTAATTAACAATGGACCTCTGAGGCATAACAATTAGCCTTTCCTTCAAATAAACCCAGAGAAAGGATGCATGTCGGGCCCAATGACAAAATCGTTTTTCCTTTTTTCCGTTGTCTTTTAAGGTGCCAAACATTACTCAAATAAAGCATCTAAAACATGCCTTATCTTCTGCAAGGCTTATCCTTGTAAATGGCAATTTTAAGTATGCCATACGTAGTGCTTAGACAAGTTTCTTTTTCAGTAAAGAATGAAGGCATTTTCCTGACAAGGTCATGCACACTGCAGGCCTGTCAACATGGCTATAGGAAGAAGAAAAGGTATACAAGACGCTATATATTGATGATGACACTAAAAGAGTGATGTGCAACTTAACTGATTGTACCTGAAAATGATTAGGACAGCAAGGGGACAATGTGATGAGAGCAGCTCAGGCTGACAAGAAAATGATGAAAGTCAAGGTCAGCAAATCTGTCCATCAAATGAAAAAAAAAAACAAGATAAGCTTCCCGCAGATGTGATATGGAGATGTATGGTTATGTAGCTGAGCTAGCCATCAGAAGGAAGTACCCATCTGCCGCACAGTACAGTAGGGTTTTACATAATGCATCTAGCCCTCTTGAAATACACCAGCTGTGGATTCCCTTCCTCTGCTTCTCCAAAGGCACCTGCCAATAAACATTATCAAACAAGCAGTTGCAGATAAAAGCCACGCAGTAATTTGACATGCCTAATTGCAGGAGTGATGTGTAGTCTCTACTTTGCTGATTGCGCTGGGGAAAGATTACGACAGCAATCACAGGGCCGTCTTTCATTGTTGCTGAGGCGTTCGTGTTTAAATTGTCATTTTGTAATGATCTGCGATAGCCTCCCGAGTGGGCAAAGTGCAACCAAGCCATTTACCTATAACAGCTCACATAAATGCCATGCATTCTCCACATGTGCCCAGACTATAAGAGGTCTGTTCATGCTTGGGGAAAAAAGAATGGTGCTGAGGTGTTTCTTGGAAAATAGCCAGCACTGTTAAGTGGAAACAGAGGGCAAATCAAAAAGCCAGGGAGAAGTCCAAGGGGAATACTATGAAGGAAAAAGACAGGCTGTGACTGAGATGAGAGGCTAGAACAAAAGACACTAACTATTAGTGAAATATACTTGTACATGCAGCAGACCACCACCCGAGGGACTGGAAACATTTCTGGTGTTGCTGCTGCAGACTTGGTCCCAGATCTCGTAGTAAAGCCATGTACTTAAAGGGTCTGATTGGGTCTGCGGTGAGCCACAGCGATTCCTCTGTCTGGGCCTGGGAGTCTGAACGGCAGAGCTGAATAACTGATTACAGTAAAGCCTGTGCTGACTTAACTCAGCCTTCACGCCACAGCGGCCGAAGACCAGAGGAAATACCTTGCAGGGAAGATCTTATAACTGGAAGTTGGATCGTTAGAGAAACTTGCACAAATTCTGAATGCATTAAACGTTAGGTTGCCCTCGTGGAATGCTATAGGTTTCTGTTCGTACAGTGTGGCGTGCTTTGAAGCAGAACCAATAGCACAACTGCAGTTTCATCTGACTTTTCCTTGCAGCTTGTCTTCATCTGGCTGGCAGCTGGAGAAAGTTGCCATGATTCACAGTGACTCATTGCTTGTACCATGCTCCACTGTTAAAAGGAGCCCAAAAACGGTTTCCATTCACACTGCCGGGCTCAACAATAAGAAATAGTCGATTGCCAGGGGCAAGTAAAATGCCACGTCTGGTGGCATTTTCAATCTAGAAACTCACTTGACTGATCAGGCAAGTGGTAAAAAAGAATTAGGAGCTGATGATGATTTATTTTGACTGATAACATTTTTGGGCATATTGCTTAGCCCTAATTTAAAGGCTTATTATTATCATTTTATGTTTCTCTGTGATGCAGCACAGTGTTAAGAAGCCCCAAACCAAATTGGCTACTTCCCATAAAAAACATATATTTAAATAATTCAATTAATATCTTAAATGAGTGATGACTAGTCAGGACAGTCCTAATTACAATGTATATACAGATGAGAATACTTGCGCTGAAAACAGACTCAGTTTCAGTGTGTGATATTTAGTGACATCTAGTGGTGAAACTGTAGATTTCAACTAACTGAATCCCCAACCAACCCTCCTCTACAGTGGCTGCAAAAAAAAAAAAGCAAAATGCCCTCGTTAGAGCCGGTGTTTGTTTTGTCCATTCTGGTGATACTCACTCTGGTCCACACTCCAACATAGTAGGTGACAATAATGCACCTTAATGATGGATGTCGTTTGCTTTATAACACAAAAAAGGAGAAGTTCTGAGCTACTGTAGAAACGTGGTGGTGCAACACAGCGGATGCCGTGAAAGGCGACCCACTCCCTCTGCAGATATAAACGGCTCATTCTAAGGTAATGAAAGCACGCTGATTCTTAGTTTCTTCTGATTAGCCACTAATGAAAACATAATTATGAATATTACATTCTATTTCTGCAGTTAGACCCTTCTACATCCTACACACTGGACCTTCAAGTGCGTTATTATGATTTCTCTCAAAGCAGCTCCTCCTTCATACTGCATATAGTGTTACAAATGGCAACTGCTTATGGCAACTACAATTTCCAGGTATAATTGGGCTCCTTGATAATAGATGCCACCATAGTACCTCATCTCCATGTGAGCCACCCTCCTCTCTAAATACTGCAGCGCGGTCCCCCAAGGTCACGCCATCCAATCTGATTGGAGATGTGATGAGAAAGCGGCTGAGCTAATGTATTCTAGTTGCTTATTATTTATAATGGCGGAGAGAGGTTTCAGTGGAAAATTAACCAGCGGTGCTGCAGATACCTTCATTAGTAAATGAGGTGACATCTCAGAGAAAATACACAACAGAGGGGATCATTTCAAAACTCATAACCCATAAACCTGGAGTTTACTCACATTTGGGTATTAAGCAGACAATGAAAAACAGAATGATTAATGTTTACAACTAATTAAAAGGATTTCTGTCACAGCAAATTGTTGTTTTACCGAGTTCGCTTCCTTCCAGGACACCAAACAAGCACACTCATTGTGCATGTACAACACTGATTTATCTCGCCTCTGCACATCTGTTCCACGTTCAACAGTTGCTCAAGCTCGGTCCACAACTGCATGTATAGTCTTTTTGAAGTCAGATAGTTGAACAGAGTATGAGGAAGCCAACAGCAAAAAAAAAAAAAAAAAAAGCAGAGAAATCAAAACCAGACCTCAAACCATAAAAGAAAAAAAGGGCTTTTTTTTTCAACAGGGGACTCACTGACAATACACAGCGTAGTAGCACACTATCAAGACAAAATCAGGAAAACCAAGCACAAACATGCACAGAGCCAGACATACGGAGTAAGAGGTTGCAATAAAACACTTGCAGATGTCATTTAAACACCGAAAACAATTTCTAAAGCCTGAAAAGCACGCTGTTAATTGTTCAAATGTGAATAAATAATCATCATATGTGTTGAATTTTGCAGAACAAAGTTCCGGTGCAACACCTGGTCAGCAGCACTTCCAACACTTTAAACCCGTGCGACTACCGCGTTTAAGAGACTATAATCCATCATTAGAATATAAAGTGATACAAATGCAATCCGTGGGGTTCAGAGACGCTTTCGATACTCACTTCAAGTCCGCGCCGTGTGTTTAAAGTCCCGTTTTGTTGTTGTTGTTGTTGTTGTTGTTTTTTTTTTTTCTTTTTTCTTTTTTCTTTTTTTTTTTCCCCCTCACCGTGCGGTGTGGCGGCGGCTCCACGGAGAACGAGAGCGAAGGAAAGCAGGCAACAGCCACAGCTCTGACGGCTCCAATTTAAGGGGAAAACAAGCTCCAAAAGCTGACATCCCCCTGCATCGCTGCTTTTCTTTCTCTCTCTCTTTTTTTTTTTTCCCCCTTCTTCTTTTCACCTTGTGCCTGTTTGAATATGCAAACAGCGGGAGGAGGGTTCCCGTCCTGAAACAAGCACATCCATGCGCTTTCCGCGAAGGAGGAGGAGGAGGAGGAGGAGGAGGAGGAGGATGCGAATAGTTTCTCGCGTACCGTTACTCCGCTCCCAGGCAATGAGAGGCATGCATTTTAATTCCTGAACGCTGACCATGAGGGGCACAACACTGCTACGCCCCTCAGCATCCTCTCTCACACACACACACTCTCTCACATAAGGATTTTTTTTTTTTATTTTATTTTATTTTTTATGTTTTTTTTTTTTTGGCACTGCTGATAGCCCTCCTGCTTATTGCTGCAGGAATGAACAATAAGCTCCAGTACAGAAATGATAAAGTCGCCCTCCTTTATGACACACGTCCGCTTCCTTCATCAAAGCTGCAAATACATGTGTGATTCTCATTCAAAAGCTTCTCGTTCACAATATCAACGCTGCGTTCTTTCTTTTTCTTTTTACTCTTCCAGCATAATCCCGAGTGCAGAAAGGTAAAACAGCCAACTGTGTGGACGATAATCCGATGCTTCCCTTGTTAAATATGCTTACAGGATCACTTCAGCTCGTTTCCATTAGTGCAAACACTAGAGCAGACTAATAGGATAATAGAGGTGACTTGTGCTGTCCTTAGCTGCAGCGAGTCTACGCAGGGTGAAAGCACCAGAGCTAAAGTTCACTGAGCCGTTATAGCCTCAGGCCCGAGGACCTGTTGGTTAGATTTATGCCCCTGGCTAGGTGACTGTTTACCTGAGGCCACTAGAAAAGCACTCTGAGTTTTATGTATGAACCTCCTTCATGTAAATTGACAGTATTTCCAAAGTATCTTCTTAAGTATACCTTTTGAGATGACTTTCACGTCTTCCTTTGGCTTTGAACAACCGAAAGCGGAAAGTTGCTCGCGTTCATGGCCGCGTTGTCGTCAATTCTGTGGATTGTTAGTGTTGGTAATGTGAGCGTATACTGCGCGGCACGGCTGGGCTGTATGACCAAAAATGTTCATATCGGTTGACGTCGAGCAATGTCACGATAAATGTCATTATTTCTTTACAGTTTAAAGGCTGTCTTTTGGTCCGGGCGGTTGTTGGTGGTTTTAAACTCGTCTTTATCACTTTGACACTTCATAAATCTACAGGTAGGACGTTCAAAACAATTCTAATATAAAATGTTTGTTCAGCGTCAAAGTATAGATTTGTTAAATGAAGTCAAACAAGAAAGCACTGACAACTCTAGACAAAAACATTATATCGTGATCATAATTATCACCATCTTTTATCATTCTATCATGATTTTTTTTTTTTTAATCATGAGGTGTTTTGTTGTCCAGCCCTTCCATACATTACAAATCTTTTGATGTGATTGAAGTTTCCCTGCCAAGAAACTTTGAAACTCTTGAAGAGGCTCCTCTACTGAAACATCAGCTCAGTAAATAAAAATCACACCTAGAATGGTTTAGCTTTGTTTATACAGATAGTTTGATGTTAAGTTCCAGGTTTATTTATTTATTACTTTGACTTTTAGTACAGTTTGCACCATTACATCAGTATTACATCATAATAATATGTTATTATATCAGGTTTAAAAATCCACTCAAACGCAGAATACGGTTTAAAAAAGATATTTGCAGCTTTTACCGAATGCACAAAGGAATAAAATTATAGAATTAGAATAGTATTACCCAAATATGCCCCTATATGAAGAGTGATGTTGCCATACATGTTACAACGTGATATATTATCATCATATACATACATCATCTGGTTATACTGACAGATCAAAAGAAAAACCTACTGGGAGCGGTCCGTTCCAGGATCAGAATGACCTCGTCCACAGGACACGAGGGCTCACTGAACGGTTTGATGAGTACGAACATGATGTGAATCAAATCCGATGGCCTTCACAGTCACCAGATCTCAACCCAAATGAACACCTATGGGAGATCGTGGAGCGACGTGTTAGACAGCGCTCTCCGCCTCCATCATCAAAACGGCAAATGAGGGAATATCTTTTGTTAGAACGGTGTTCATCCCTGCAGTAGAGTTCACAGACTGTGAAATCACAGTCCAAGGACCAACACCTCATTAAAACACTTATTTTGGTTTTTCCTTTCATTTCAAATCCATCTGTATGAGTAAGTTATAATACATAAAATAACCACAGTACATTAGGTTAAAACAGATTTAGTACTTTTGTACACTTATATGTAGGTCTACATACATGTACCTATATTACATTTGTGTACAGACAGATAAAAATAGCAATACACTGAGCTGAAAGTATGTGGTTTGTTTAACCTTCTCCAGGAATAAACTCTCTGTCATTACTGCAAGAAGATGCCGATGCCTGTCTTTCTGCAGCGTGCCCTGGGGCCCCGGACCCCAAAGGTTCCTGAAAGCCACTGTTTGCATGCAGATAAGTTATAATTTGAAAGAACATTTCCTCTTGTGGTTGAGATTTGCATGCTGTCTTAGGTTCAGCAGCTTGGTGGGCACTTGGCTGAATGGGAACTTGACAGGCCAGCTGAACATACAGGGTGGAATGATGACTGCTGGCAGTGTGTGTGTGTGTGTGTCTGTGTGTGTGTGTGTGTGTGTGTCTGTGTGTGTGTGTGTGTGTGTGTGTGTGTGTGTG
>JAPQRN010000003.1:14826078-14842095 GCA_037367275.1 Coranthus polyacanthus
TCTATCTATCTATCTATCTATCTATCTATCTATTGATCGATCGATGCTTCATTGTTCTGTATATTTCTATTATTTTTATTGTGTTATTTTGTTTTTTTTAACTGTAAAGGTTTACATTGGTCAGTCCGTCCCCATTTATAATGCAACATCTCAGGAACTGCTTGACAGAGTGACACACAATTTAGCACAAATGTTCACTTGGACTCAAAGATGAACTGATCATATTTTAGTAGCCAGTGGTCAAATTTCAAGGTTGCTGTGACCTAAAAAAAAAACCCACATTTTTGTCCATAACTCCTCGAAAATGAGTGAAGATTCTGACACAAGGGTAGTGGACACATGTGATTGAATGCTTCTTGTTTATTTTAGCTTTATATTTATTGTTACTCCGGGCCTAGGGGAAACCTAAGCATAACATAAAAGAGTGACTCCTCTCAGCAGGTTTTTGCAGTCCAAACCACTAATGTTTTATTTTACACGTAGTGGTACGTAGGGGTGGGGGCAGCCAAATTACAAACGAAACAACTTACCTACGTAAAGAAAGAAAAGACAAAATAACATACAGGAGACTTGCGTAACTCGCCAACGCAAAAAAAAAGGGGAAAACAAAATAAAGGCAAACAGCTTCCCAGGCCATCAAATCAGCCACCGCTTCCTGGATTACAGCACACTGGACTCCAAAAGACTCACCACTGGGTTGGAGTTGAGAGAAATCACATAGTTGGATGATGACCCTCTAGTCTCTCCAGTCACTAAAAGCAGCTCCTTTCACATCAAACACATTCATTTTGTCAACATGAAAATATTGATTAGTGCAGCTTTAATGTTTCTTCATACCAACAGACATTTTAAAAGCCTGGTAATCGTCACTTATTGAGAGAATTATTGACAAAGATTGTGTTTTTTGCCTGGTGTGAATGCTTTTACTTCAACCTCTGTTGTAGGCTTTGCCCTTCACTGTCTTAAGTGATAGAGTCACGATGTAGATGCCCCCATTCTGGCAAAGCAAGTCGGTGGATCATTAATCATCTATCAGAGGGGACTTGGCTTGTATAGAAGGTTATAAAAACCCCGCCAAAGCCAATGTGGTTCTGAATGACTAGAGGGCGAAACAAACTCTTTCATTTCATCAGAGCGTACTGTATGAAGAGTATAAGATGCTCTTAACTTGTGTGATAAGTATTCCAGAGCTTTTTGATGGTCTTATGCTAGGGTTGTGTTGCACATGGCTGTGACAAATGCTAAAAAAAATAAATAAAAGGGGAAAAAAAAGACAGAAACGATTGGGTACTTACCTCTGGAGGAGCAAATGTTCAATTAAACACTTCACAGTCTGGAGGATTTCTCAATTTTCTTTTTGAGAATTTGCCATAAGGAGTGCAATTTGCAACAGATATGGCTGCATATTTCCTTCAGCCATTGCTGAGCTTTGTCATAAATAGTTGAGCGTCACAGAAAGCACGCCGCTCTTTCAGTCGTATTTCAGTGGAATGTTTCCTTTTTGTGCACAGCATTGTATTGTCCTTTTGTTCAGTATTCCTGCTAAAAGAAATTTTACAAAAAGCTGACCACTTGAAGAGAGAGAAAAAAAAAAGCCCACAGTAAAAAAGAAATGGAAAATGAAGATCCAGTCCTACAGATGAAAGTCACCCTTAAAACACTTTCTGATATATAATGTGGCTGATGCGCGACTGTTAATTCTGAGGCTACAGATATAAATAATAGGCGACAGTAAGGCAGCAGCACTTTAAGTGTCCCTCGAGCCTGGAATTAAACTCACTCACTTAATAACCTGATGATTAACACACTCATAAGGCCTGACTGCAGGCTCCTCGGCACATTCATAAATACTGATTTATGCCCCGTGCCAGCCTCGTCACAAATGAAATGATCATTTCTGACGGTCCATGGAACAATATGTCAGAAGTGTTTGGCTAAATGAAAGAGTAAAGGTCTTCCAGTCACTTATTATTTCCAGCTGAAAAACACGGCTTGCATTTGAGTTTGTTTTTCAGATGAGAAATTCTCGCGTCCTGCTCACCTGCTGCTCCTCTCATCTTCTTCTCCGGACTGCAGCTGATCAAAGCGGTCCTTCATCTTTGCCACTAACTGTGTGCGTGTACAAAGCATGTGCATGAGCACGCAAAGAGAAGCATTTAGATTCATTGTCAGATTCGGAGTCATTGTCAACATGTCTTCACGCTGGAATGATTTTGTTCAGTATTGTTCAAGGATGTTTTGCATTTTGCACGGGAACTTGCTTTTGACGAACGTAAAAAAGGAATTTTAATTTAGACATTTTAACAACAACTCAGGCCACATAATGTTTTTCTAAAGCAAGAGGCACGTCACTGATTTGTGTCACTGTGACCCTTAATCATGTGACCTATACTTCTCAACCAGAAATAGTAAGTACACTCTTAGAAATAAAGGTTCTTCCTCAAGGTCCGAGGTTCTACCCACAACCATGTGCTTCTGGAGAACTCCTCACAAGTGTTCTTTGTAAAATTAAAGGTTCCATTTAGAAGCATTTTTATCCAAAGAACCTGTTTTAGAAGAAATAGTCCTTCAGGTGTTCTTGAAAGCATCGGTGTTAAAAGTTCCCCACCCTCAAATATTCAAATGCAAATGTGTCCCGAGAGGCTGCGTCAGGGAAATGTCGGTTTCTTTACGTTGCATTAGTGAAGTCGTAGCGCCGCGAGTGCAGCAGGTTGCTGGATTCACGACACCCTCTCTGTTTGAACCTGTGGGTTTTAACTGTAATCCTGTGCTGGGACAAATACGGACACACCCAGTCGTAGGTTGTTACAAACCAGCATTTTTGGTTATGTTTTCTACACAAAAAATGGGTAAAAATATGTGCAAATGTGCATATGCAATGTTTTTGATGGTGAGTGAAAACCAGAAACCTGCACAGACTCCATACAGAAAGGCCCTGCTCTGACCAGGTACTGAACCCAGTACTTTCTTGTTGTGAGGTGACAGTACCACAAATCAGTCTGTGTAAAAATTACAAAGCATTTCCTCGATTTCAGGTCACGTCTCCGACCAATACGTTGGGCCATTATTTTTAACCTAATGTTAGGTCAAACTAACCCAACCTGTGACAGCCTAAACCCAGCATCTGCGGTGGCTTCTTGTTAGCAGTTAGAAGGTAGAAATGTTCTGAATAGAACCCCCAGAGATGGTTCTCAGTAGAAGGTTCTGGGTTGAACCTTTGAAAATGGAACCTTTATAAAAGGTTGTACCGGGAACTGAAAAGAGTTCTGCCATGGGGACAAGCTGAAGAACCCTATATGGTTTTCGTTAGCACCTCTACGTCTAATAGTGCAGCCCTTGACATCTTGGAATTCTGAATTAATTCTGTTTCTGTAAAGCCATTGATGTAACGGTCACACCCCTCCTGGCTCTGACCTTGCATGGAGTGTCTCTCTTCACAGAAGTAGCTTCTGCAGCCCCGGTCATTAAAATCTTGGCTGTTTTATTTATTAATTTATCTCTTTTTGCCTCTGCAGCCTCAGTAACCTTCATATACACGTTAATGTACAGATGACATAGTTTACAAAAGGGCATCAGTCAAGGCCGACTCATTTACATTTCTGCACATTCCTTGCCGCACTATTTTTTGCCAAATGTAAAACATGATGTAGATGTCCTAGTGTTGTATTTTTTTTTTTAATTGTATGTATCAGGTTGCTGAGACGGTGCATGTGACATTTTTCACCAGAGCTGGAAGAAATGGTCAAAGAAAATAAAAGGTTCGCATTCACTGTTAAAAATGTACATCAGCAATGTGCTTAAAACATAAAACATGAAAATACTCCTTTGGCTTCTTTGCAAGAGTTTCAGCGTTACATTATCACTTTTCAATAAGACCCTTATAATCTTTACACAAATATATACTACCTTTAAAGGAGTGGTTATTCAGTTATTAGTAACCATTAGCTTGTTAATTAGGTTGTAAACTATTATAAAGCGGTCATAACACAGTTTTCATACACTGATTTGGCGTCAGAGTTTGGCAAGATCAACTTTCTGCTGCACTTTTTAATCTATCTGTCATCACAATACAGCACTGTCGTATCCCCTGTGCATAACAGATGTCAAATCAACACCTGTGATAATAATGAGGACGGCTAACAGCATGCTGAAAATGTCACGGTAAACAATATTGCTAAAGCTTCAGTGTACAGATCTGTTCATATGATATGCCATAATTTTATACGGGAAGGGGAACTTTCTGAGCATTAAGATATGCTTACTATACTGTTGGCTGATGGTGAAGACTTGAGGTGAGGCTTAACAGTAAAAGCAAATAATAATTATATGTACATTTATATCACAAATCACAACTTTGTCTCTTTACGACATGTACAGTCCGTCCTTTGACCCATGGTTAAAAGTGAGGAAAAACTCCCTCACCAAAAAAAAAAAACTTTAAGGGGGATAAAAAATGGAACAGGAAGAGCAGGGATCCCTCTTCCAAGACGGACAGACAGTGCAATGGGTTTTGTATGTACAGACATTTGCATATATATTATATACAGAAGATTTACACATATATTACAGCAGCATATCGGTATCAGGCACCGTCGGTGGACAGCACCCAGGCCTGGGGATGTGGACAAAACAGGGCAGAATAATTGGACGCTCTGGAGGACTCACACAGCACACCATTCACACACAAGTGCACTCATTTTAAGTGTTTACAACCAAATTAATAACCTAATTATAAACCATTTGTAAACTTTGTATGAGGGTTAAGTCTTGTTGTATATATGTGACATTCTTTAAGAATACAACTCACCTGTTTTGAATGTGAAAAGTGCAATATCCTGAGGCCCAAGGTGAAACCTTCACATTGCTTTTTGTCGCAGCATGTACAGTGTTTGCATTTAATCAAAAGACATTGTGTCCTGACCTTGAATGGCCTTGTTGCCTGAACCAGAGTAAGAATGCCAGTCTCCACTGTTTTCAGTGGCCTGTTGTACGGGAAATATGTCATGTAAAGTCCACAGTAAGTCATACATTGAAACTATAGTTAAACGCTAAAAGCAGTGTCAGTGTTTGGTTGCACCTCAGAGACGCAGGTTCATCTTAACTACTCTGGCATCCAAACTATAACCAAAATACTGTCAAGGAAAATTATGTTTTCAAGTCCAGTGGCCAATCACTGAAAGGCACACTTCTCAACGAATTGTGTATTACTTTCAAAGAGCTTATCAGTGTGTCTATACTGTACTATTTATGACTGTGTTTTCACTTCTCCTCATCGTCCAAGTTGTCCCACCTTTCAAAACGGCGTGCCATGCCAAAGTACAGAGGACTTTCCACCTACTAAGGGCTATGTGCCAGATTTACATTGTAATCTATGTCTATGTTGGAAGTATTTCAGCTGGTGCAACCCTTAAAATGTTAGCAGCTCATAAATGTTAGCTCATAAAGTCTGTTCTAACTGAGAAGAGGTTGTGTTTGAGCTACGTATCGCTACCGCGAGCCAGGGCTGCATTTTGTAGCAGGCCCATGAACAAACCTTTCAATAAATGAAAGCATTTTCTGTCTGAATGGCAGCGCCTAAAGACTGGTTAAAATCACATGACCTGCCTTTAAGCTCTTCTTTTTCAGCTGATATCATCTATTAATGGTGCACACGCAGTGAACCAGGGCCTGCGGGGCCCCTGAGGGCCTGTTGTAGGTGATAATATAGCCTTGTCAGCAGCAAAACGCAGCAGACAGCATGTAACAGGAGTGAGAGCAGGCCTCACAGTCATACACTGTGACAGCAAATAGACACTTAAAATTAGCTGATGAACACTGTATGTTTTACATTAAAGTAACAGTGACGCTTTCATCTGGTGCATATGTTCACTTAGTCCATTATCACCACTGATCAGGTCTGAGAGCAGTGTTGTTACGAGATTGCGCAGCAAAAACATGAGGGAGGAAGAGAACCATAATGGCCTCGCAAAAAGCATTACATTATATGGATGTTATAAATAAGACCCCCTTTTTAATGAAAATGAGTATGTATACAAGCAAGTCTCACTTAAATGTGATTAAATTATGCGAGTGTTCAGTCAGAAAGATGAAACCCGCACTGCAAACACTATGACGCTTGAATCAAACAGACACCTACTTCCTCACAAGTTCCCTTGATTGTTCGCTTGATTGTTTCTTAATAAAACAGGAAGGAGGAGGGAGCGGCCTGTCGACTACATTTCCATGTCTTTTTTTTTTTTTTTTTTCTCATTTCTTCTTGTCATCGCTGTGACTACAAAGGGGGAAAAAAAAGCATTAAACATTAGTGTGATGAGTTCCTGACTGCTACTTAATTAAACGCAGCCGGGGTTTAACCAGAGACTTGCACTTTAAATGGCAATAGTAAAAGTTCCAGTGCTTTGTAATTCTCAGACAACACTATCAGCGCTGCCTCGTGCAGCTTTAATTAGATATTTAACTCTCTAAATGCCACGGTTAGGCCACCTGTTTATATAGACATCAGCCTTCCTGTGCCTAAATTAATACTCCCTGGTTACTGTAGATGACAACAAAGCAGTGGAATAATATTGTTTTTTAAGTTTAATCCGGTAGAAGTACAGATACTTGAGACTCATGGCGTGGTTGATACCCTAATAAATATAGTTTGGCTAAAGATACCAAGTTCATATTTTGTGCATATATTAATGCAGACGTGCTCTTTCCAGAGACACAATTGTTTTTATGGTCGACCTTGTCATGCGTGAGGAATATGCATAAAGTTAGATCAAGAACAAGAGTGAGTATCCTTTTTTTTTTTTTGCAGTGTAGTCAAAGGTGTCGTCTATTTCGTGTGTTATTGTTCCATCCATTTAGGTTGAAATTGAAATTTAAAGATTCAAAAATAATGAGTCATTTGCCTCAAATGCATTAAAACTAAAGTAATGAAAATGTAAGGAGAAGAAAACGCAGATATTTGTGTTCAAAAATGTAGGAAGTAAAAGGAGAAAATTGTCAGGAAAATAAATACTCAAGTAAAGTACCAGAAAACTCTATTTGACTGCAGTAACAAAGTATTTGTACTTAGTGACTTCCCACGTCTGAGGTTTAGCCCCAGTGCGTCAGACAGACACGCAAAACCTCCCTCCTCCACTTCAATCCAGAAATCGATGTTGGTATAAGCATGTGGTTTCCTCAGAGGGAGAGAATCATCTTGAAACATCTTCTGCTTTGACAAATAATGCTTAAGTGCATGTTTCCTCTGCACTCCAGAGAGAAAACCACATGATTGTCTGACATTTGAAAAAAAAAACATCCAGTCAAATGTCATAAGTCTTCCATGTGCATCCAAGCTTACACGAGGGAAAAGCCACGGAATATTAGAAATGCAAGCATGCATTTATGAAATAAAGCAAAAAAAAAAAACGCCATTAGATCGCTTCATAGTCAGCTGGATTTCTTTTTTTTCAGAACGCCGTTCAACGACGTGCAGAGGAGAGGTCACGCTGCTGTCATGAAAATGTGACCAGTTTCTGATCAGTAAGTTTCATTTTTTTCCAAGCACCAGCAGTTTCAGCGGGTTTAGGTGAGATTAGACATGTTTAGCTGAGACTGAGGAATACTGGCGGTGTGTGACACTGTGAAAATCGCAACAAAAAAAATAGCGAAACACTGTGAAAACTGTGAAGGTGTAAATACATTCAAATGCCCTCTTTTGCTGTGCATGTCACACAGTGATCCACTAGGGGGCACTGCGAGCAGCCTCTGCCACGTGTCCCACCTGTGGTGTAGACTCATCAGACGTACATATAGTGTATCCGTGTGCCCACCTTGGAAATGTTTTTCATTTGAATATTATTATAAAGGACCTACAGGTATCCATGAAGTATAAGACTGAAGTACAATAATACCTCTATATTAATATTACTATAAAGTACATATTATGTGGGAAATGTGGTTTTAACTTGTGTTGATGTTGTGTACAAGCCGTGGTGTTCATGCGTGTTATATGTGTGTCTCACATCAAGTGTTTTCACTATGATTGTTTTGTAATATTGTTTTTACTACTGATATATATTTATTCTGCTGTTCCCTATTTGTCTTAATCTATGCAAAGTGCATTTGAGTACTTTGGAAAGCGCTATACAAATAAAATGTGTTATTGTTATTACTGAAATGTGCACAAGTGTTAGAACGAACTGGGGAACGTCGAGTGACTCACAAACATTTGTTATAATAAAAATAAATGTTCTATATCAGTCAGTATTTGTTCTGGCCAAACTGACATTTATTTGCAAAACACACACAAACACACACAAAAAAATCTGAACTCGTGTAGATTTGACCTCTTGTGTAAAATGTTCACACAGTTTATTATGATGCAATTTTCCTCCATATAAAATATTCCACATGCCCACGGTCTGAGTGTGAAGTCACAGAAAAAAATAAAACATTCACAAATGTGTAGAGTGAGATTTTTATTTAACTCTTACATACTGTTCATTTTCTCACAGGATCTACTTAAAATGCATCCGTAGCCTCACTGGCATCAATAAACGGTTGATTAACCCTTCATCCGTGTGTCACTAAGTGAGGAGGGCTTTACGCGACTCGTTTTACAGAGAAAAAACATCTACCGTCGCTCGGCGATTCACCTGAGACATGAAGACGTAAAACAAAAACAATTATGATTTTTTTTATTGAAACTCTAAATGGTTACAACATTGTGGAAGTGTGGCATTTATTAATCACTGTTATATAATATTTCCAACCATGAAACATTGTAGTTTTTCACTGCATTCAGTCTGTAAGTACTTCAATCTTTCCAGTGCTGATAATCATTTATAGTGGCTTTTATTCGATCACACCATCCACGTCCACTACGTCTTTTCATGTAGAGTGGGTAATCATTTAAAATCACTAAATATATGAGATAACTTTTAGGCCTTAGTTCAGCGTGAGCCCGGTCCATTTTCAGAGTATTTTACAGCGTATCCTCTCGGCAGGAAAGTAATAATCTACGCCATCCTTCATATAGACAGAAGAATCTGGTTTTCATATATGTGTGATATGTGACTTTATACACTGGAACTGTTGACAAAATCCTTCATGTGCTTTTACTAAAATGTAAATTCAGTTCAGTGCTTTGCTTGACGGATGACGAACAGTAAGAGTAACAGTCCACGGAGGATAAGTGAGTTTCACCGAGTCGCTCAGAGCAGGAATGTCTGAAGATGGACAAGGAAAAACACAGATACAGGACATTTTTTGACCATTTGACCGTAAAGTGTTGACAAAAACATCACCCTTTAAAAAACGTGAGTTTTTGTTTCTCTGCCAGCTCCAGAATAATTCTATACTCGTACGACCCGGGATGCAGTCCGGTTTTTAAATTCTTTTGCCTGAGTTTTTCCCAGTAGTGACTCCAGTTTCCATCGCTGTCAGCTCCAAAACCAAACACGTGGACCTGTGAAAAATAAGTTTGACTTGTTCAACTTTACATCCTGAACTACTACCATTAATGTATGAGCAGAACACCGAGTGAAGTGGTACCAGCCGCCAGTCGAGTAACCTTGGGCGAACTTCTACAAACAGACGGAGACGGAGGCTGACGTGGATGGCGGATAAACAAAAAACACGTCCTTACACCCGAACAACAGACTAGGTTGGTTGATAATATATTACATAACTGTTGCATTTAGGCGGTGACGATGTTTGGTTGTGTTTAAGCACAAAAACAAATAAACCAAAACTTAGGGTTAGGACAATTTTGTAATTAGGGCTAAAACAAGAAAGTTACTTGACAAACTTTAAACAAATGAGCACAGCATTTACCTTGGAAATGTGAATTGAACTGGTTTAATTCCACCATATATGTCTCCAACGGCCTCCGTCGAAGGATTGTACCTATTTAACTTTTGCACTAATTCATAAAATTGACGCCAAGACTTAAGCCCCTTCACAAACTAACCTGTATCCTTTCCCAAACTTAGGGTTCGGTCCCAAACTGGGTCACGGAGCTGTTTTTATTATCAGAGTAAAATACATAACAATCATTTTTTGAATTAAAATAGTAGAAAAGTGTGAAGAGTTTCTAGATGCTGACCTCGCCGAAGCCACGTGAAACGTAGAGGAGAGGTAAGACGTGCAACGAGACGAAAACGATGAAATTGACGTAAAAGACAAAACGAGACAAAAACGACTTTCATTATTTTGTGTTAAAAATGCAGACCGTATGGCAATTTATGATGTGTTCATGCTTTGCTTAGGGTGAGAAAAAAAGTCTTGTTTGAGTTAAATATTATAAGAACGTCATTTTTTTTGGAGAAAGAGTTACTCGACACCGACAGAGTTCAGCTTACCTTGTCACAAACGTGCATGGCGAGAATCAAAGTCATGAAGCCGGTGGATGGATAGCCGCCCTTCTTGTCAAGCCACATTTCATGGACGTATCTCATGAACTCCGGACTGACCACCATCACCTGTTACAAACCAGAATCAGCCTTTAAACGGGATCTGTTCGGTCACTGCAGCTGAAACTAATGATGACTTCAGCCTCGTACTCACCAAATCTTTGTTAGCTTTGATTTTTGATTTCAGGGGAGCATATGAGCTGTGGGGAAAACACCACACGATGTCAACATCGAGTTAAATGTTGAACATGACAATAACCTGTCGCAGTGACATAACTCATTTCTCACGGACGAGATCCGACTCAATAGGCTGACAAAACAACTGTGATAATGTCACGGATAAGGTTTGGGAAATGATTGTTTTTAGGGCTAAAGTAAAGATGTTAAATCACAACTATCATGGCTACAATAACGTTATTACAGACACGGTTTAAAAGTAACAATGACTAAGTTTACATGCACAAAATATTCCGGCTTTTTCTGAAAAAGACAAAACTCCTAATATGTTCTTTACATGGCTAAGGAAAATGAATATTCCACTGAGACAAATGTTCCACTGTGTGAACTCAGCCTTCCTCTTTTGTTCCTTCAAACACCTTCTGGCTTTTCGATATTTGCTCATATCCGTAAACCTGTTGACATCCTCTGTCATAATGTTTAACAGTAGGTTTGTTTCTCCTTCCTCCTTCCAGAAATGTGATGATTTTTCTCTGGATTCATCCATCTCTCCACTCCAGCTGAACAGTAACCTGCGGTGAGACGTGCACATTTATTTTCCGAATGCACTGTGTACACGTCCAAAGGATCCTCACAAAAACCGGAATAATACCAGCGCATCCCACACGCTCCGTTTGGAAGAAGGCCTAATTCAGAATATCGAAACGTTTACGCGACACCTGTCAAATTCAGAATATGATAATGCAGTGGAACAACAGTGTGCATGTAAACGTACTCAGTGTTTGACGCTAGAATGGATCGGAAACGGATGCAAAATTTAAAACAACCTGCAAAAAAACATTTCATTATAGTGAGCTGAACTTTTAGATTGTTTCATTATATTGTGTCTATACGTTTTTTTTAGAATGTTTAAGATTGTTTAAGACTCACTGTCCGGAAAAACCTGTGGTAGTAGCGCCGATGAGCCACTGGAGATCCAGTATCTTAAATGGAAACAGCACCAGATGAGTGCTGTTATCCAGGTCCACAGCGCTCTCTGGGTACATGACGCGATGGGTTGTTCTGGTCCCGACATCCGCTTCATAGCCTTTGGTTTTGCCGGCGTTCATCCTAAATACATGTGTTTCAAATCATATTCAATTGTCAGTTATAGTTTGTGACATGCTGGTGGAAAAAGTACATTAAAACTGCTTTTTTTTCCCTTCTCCCAGCTGTAGATTTACCGTATGATCACATGGTGTAAATCTATCAGTCGTCCATAATGTGAGCCCTTTAAGTTACCGCTGTTGCCCACCACGGCACAAGACATGCAGCCGTCAGACCTGGGTTCATTTGGAGTGGATGGGAACGTCTGAAACAGCTTGGCAACTGTTGCTCTGAAGACAGTAAAGCTGCGGGTTTCCTTCTGTAAATTCTGACACATACACAGCGCTTGTTAGAGCCGTTGTGAGCGAGCCAGCTGGCATCCACGCAGACGAAGCTGCAGCGATGGAAGCCGGGGGGGAGATTTGTGTTTGTTGTTCATCCTGATTTGATAAATGTACGTTTTTCTCACCTTCCACCATTTGAAAGCCCCCTCCGAGAGGTTGCGGTTTTCTGTCAAAAACGGTTTGACAGATCTGTTGAAACGCCTCGTGAACCACGGATCGTGTTCTGTTAAACATGTGTCACAGTCGCAGGATCTCGTGTCCTGAGGAACGAAGAACACCGCCGGTCCCCATTCCTTCCATATCATCACGATGCCAGTCAAGTACATGACGCAAACGAACACTTTGAATTTTGCGTTCATCGCGATTGAGATGCTCTGTGAAAGGAAAGGGAAAGAGTTCCAGCCTGAAGGCAAAGAGGGTTTGTAAAATACACCAGTGAGTCTACATTCATGATGAGGAAAAATCTGTCCTTTAGCCTCTAGTTCATTTCTAGATCTAATCAGAAAAAGGAAATAAGGCAGTTTCAGCTGAAAGTTAAGTTGAAGAAGTCACCGCATGAACACACCTGCTAACAATGTAAGTAGAATATTTCATTTCCGAGGCCGTGGCTGCAGTGATTCCCAAAAGTTTTCCAAAAAAAGACATTTGGAATCTCCTCATGACCAGAACCTACAAAAACACACCATGATTTGCTGTAGATCTACATTTTATTGACTGCTCCACTGTCAAAACACTGTCCTGGTAAAGATTTATTTTGTCCCTTTTCCGTCTTTTTTTTCCCCTGTTGTTTTCGTCTCGTTGCCTCATTTTCATCTCGTTACATCTC
Source organism: Coranthus polyacanthus (assembly GCA_037367275.1). Classification (NCBI taxonomy): domain Eukaryota; kingdom Metazoa; phylum Chordata; class Actinopteri; order Kurtiformes; family Apogonidae; genus Coranthus; species Coranthus polyacanthus. The sequence continues at coordinate 14,838,900 of JAPQRN010000003.1, forward strand.
TTACGTGGTTTTCGTCTCATTGCGTCTTCTCCTCGCATTTCACGCGGCTTTCACGAGGTCACCGTCCATGAACTCTTCTTCTTCTTATGTTTTAATTAGTGAAAATCAATTCACATGTCATATCACTGCATCATATATTCAGCATCAACTATTCATTCATTTTCATGTTTCTTTACAATTTCACAGCAGAACGTCTTTGTTTTTCTGTGGCCTGGACAGTCTACGATCTGAAATAAATCCAATTATGAGTAACTTACATGATTCCACCACCGCAGAGATGTACATGCAGCTGAAAGTCCTGACCTACGCTGAAGCCCGTACCGTATGGCAGTGACATGACAATGGTTGTTACCCTGTTAATGTAAACACTGCTCTGTCGTTCGTGAGTCGTTTCTATGGAAGTAAAACGCTTTATCTTAACTCACTGAGAACAGCCTTTCATTGTTTCCGTGCACATTTATTGTTGTTAATTCTGGACGGTTTTGCCTTCTGAGCCGATCTCTAGTTGACACTTTAACGCATCGTTGTGTTATTGTAAGAAATAACTCTGACAACCTTGATGGAGAGGAGAGACAGGAGAGAATCTGCGTTTGAGGGGAAAAAGATGCTACTATAGGATTTACATTTAAATATATGTGATTTTCATATTTAAATATCCAGTTGCACAAGCTTAAGTCTCAAGCAAATTCTGATTTTGATTCATTATGATGTAGTTTAAGTTCTTTTATGAAATAATTCTCTTACATTCCAACACTGGTCATGTGATGCTTTTTTCTTTCTTTTTTTTTTTTTACTTGGCAGTGAAGACGTGTTTTGTATTCTAAATACAAATGTAATCTAAATACTAAATCTAAATACATGTATTCTGTTACAACACGATAATATGAAATATATAAAACAGCCTACTTAAAAAATATATATATATATATACGTTTACATTTCAATCTAAACATTAGCCTAATAAATATTTGTAAAAACAAAAAAAACTTGTATGTCAGTTTGTGCTGAGATATCAGTAAATAATGACGATAATAATCAACACAGTAGAAACACATCATGAATATCATTTTAAATGTGTATATATTCTTTTTTTTCTCGCCTACCTTATGGGTGGATAAATGGATATATCCAAAGTAAATGTCACACAGAGGCAGGTCTGTCCGTGATGATGGACAAAGACAGAAATGACAACGAGAAGGAATTCTGTTCATATAAGAGGTGTGTGCGTGTGTGTGTCCATCAACACCAGCTACACCTGACACCATGAATGTACAAATAACCAGTGTCACAGTCAAATGGTTGTTGTTCAGAAAAGGACAACAACACACCAGTGGAAAAGATGAATAAACTCTACATCATGACGCAAATCACGGCTCACTAGTCAGTTAGTTTTTAAAAACACTGTAAGAAACAAACAAAAAAAAAGTAATAAGTAAAATAAATATATATTCCAGTGCGGCGTCCTCCCAGAAACAAAGTGATTAAAACGTCCAAATCAGTTCACAAGTCCACTTCCACTGTCACAGCGCGCATCTCTGTCCACTCCGCGCGCTTCCCTCCTTTACGTGATCGACGCGCGGTTATAAAAAGCCTTACCGCAGGAGTAAGCGATCCGCACATTATCAGGCGATTTAGCAGCTCTCATTGTTAAGAATGGCGAAGAACACAACGAAGACGTACAGCAGCTGTTATCCAACTAATTGAAGTAGCGTGACAGAAGGGATGGACGCGCGGGCTGCTGCTGCTGCTGATGCTGCTGCTGCTTTTACGCATCAGGTCAGATTTCACCAACCTGGGAAACACCTTGCAGGTACTCCTTCCCCACACCGCCGCCGAACAGCAAACAGACCCGATGTCTGAGGAATCAAAACGAGCGTGCACTGACATCGGAGTGTGGATGTTGGAGCTGGGGTTGAAAGCAGCACCTGAGTGAACTTCACCAGGACCCAAACACCAGCCCCACAAAGGGTTAACGCAGAAAGTTAACTTTACAGACTGACTCTCCACATCAGCAGAGGCGCTTTCTTTCTTCAGGTGGAAAGATGCTCGAGTATAAAACTGTAGTAGAAATGAAAAAGCGCAGGAAATGAAACATTAAAAAAAAGGTTAAAAAAGTCGACATTTCTGCTGGCAAGTTAACTGAACGTCATCTCATGTTGATATCCTGTGAAGACTATCAAACTCATTTATTCTTCAAATAAAATTGAAAAAAAATATACTGAAGAAATTAGCGTCTGAAACACGATGAAGCCTTTTCTCTCTCCTCCAGTCTCCATTTCATGTCTGTTTTGTTACGTCGTTTTCTCTTATTGAATAAGAACTCCACATTAAAGCAAAAAGGAAAAACGCATTTCCTCACAAAATCAGAGACCAATTGTGTGTTTTCTTTCGTCTCGTTTTGTCTTTTCTTTGTTCTCTGTGGTCAGAGCGTTGAATATGAGCGTATTCTCTGGAAATGTACCTTAAATGATCTCTGTAGGTTTGTCACTTGTAAGGTTTGTGCACACTTGTGAAGTTTGTACTTGATGCCTTTGGTGAGTGTTTCTAATTTGTAGCGAGGCACTTTCTCGACGTATTCGTGCCGCTATCTGAGTTTCAACCAAAATTGCTGACGCCACTTACAGCGCTGTGTTTAGTGCTTGATTTTCTGTCCAAATATTGAATTGTCTGTGGTAGCGAGAACAAACACAGGTGAAAAACCAGTATCTCGTGTTTCATTGTTAACATGTCGACAAAGGCTGAATACAAAGGTGTGGTGAGAGCGACTGGGGTGACACAGAAGTTGGTAAAACTGTCATAGACTAGACCGTCATAGATAAGACTGTGATAAGACCTTCCTACACTTGATCTGCTTCGGTATGTTAAGGTTGTGTTCTGATGCTTCCCTTAACCTGCGTGGTGGTTTGGTGGAAAACAACTGTAGCTGATTTTCCGTTCGGATGCAGGGACATGAAGTCCGTCTTTGTCGCCATCTTCTTTTTTTCTCCCCTTTCTCGTGTCATAGAAGTGAAAGCTCTCAGCAAGTCGGAAACTTTTCAAAAACAAGCCAATATCACTTTTTTTTTTAGTGATTTACACAAATCGTAAACATTAGTGGATTATGAGAAGACTTGCCAGGGCACCTTTAATTCACCTTTAATTCATTTGCTGTTACATTATATTCAGGAGCCAAGTAGCCACATGAATTTCGGCTCAG
>JAPQRN010000003.1:14876097-14933899 GCA_037367275.1 Coranthus polyacanthus
AGTTGTGGTTAAGAAGTTACACTAACAAGATTTTACTTTACTGGCGCAAGATGACAAACCGTAGACTGTTAGGATAACACTACAGCGGCTGACGTTAGCATTAATTTGGTACTGTATTATATGGCCTGTTGGCTGCCCTGTTAACCAGCTACTGCTAGTAGTAACTAACTGTTAGTTAGCAACGCCATCTGGATGAGAGTTCCATCCCTTGCTCTTCCCCAGCTCCATACGGTCACTTCAACATATTCTACACTGGCAGGTGGATGGCAGCCCTAAAAATGCTGTGGGGCACAAAAAATATTCTTTTGCAGATTTAGGCTGTGTTTGAAATGGCCTACTACACACTGCTGTCATAATGTTGCTGATCAATAGCAGTAAGTAGTACGTAGCAGGTGAAAAAACCATAAAACTCTGCCATATGCCAAAGATACCGGCCACATTTCTCAGTATGCTGCTTCAACGTCTTCTCAGTCCTCAAGTTGTAGCTCCTCGGGTCCTCGCCTCGACTCCCCTCGTGTCGAGGCGAGGACACGAGGAGAGAGGATCCAACTGCTGGGACTGCTCAGTAAATAGAGACAAGTGCTAATATCCCTCTTTGTGTCTAAAGCCACTGTTCAACACTCAAAGCTGTTGTTAGGGAAAAGAACAAAAACTGTATTATTGCTGTAATAAAACTCTCATTTAGCCAAGAATATCTTTGTGGCTCTTCGATACAAAAACCACTTCTCTGACCTTTCCAGTTCAGAAAACACCAGTGCACGTTATCCACCCCGCTGCTGTAAAAATAAGTGAGTGCATGTTAGAGCTGATAGCCCCTGGAGGAAAGCTACTGCATCAGCGAGTTCCTCAACCTCACGACACTTGCCCTGCGTCGGGGTTAAAGGTCAATAATAGAGCAATCGGCAGCAGAATATGTAGCGTCGGGGTGTGTGGTTGGTTGGAATCGGCGGATGTGTGTGAATACGGGATGGAGTGTGACATAAATCCCAGAAAGAAGATGCTAGCATTTACAGGAGCTCTCAGCAAACATCAGCACACGGGCATGTAGTTATTCCAGTGGGTGGTCAGCTGGCAAGAATGCTGAAACAAACCTTCCCTGCAAATAGTTTTGACATTGAAATATCAGACAAGCAGAAAATTGAGTCTTTGATCTGTTCCATCTTGAGGGATCGCTTGGTCATATCAAAATCATGGCTCAAAGGATGCGTTATGCATGCAAGAGCACGTCGTGAATCAAACCACGGAGAGCCTTCTTGCGCTGTGTTGATGGGAGCAATCAAACTCAATGTGATTTTACGGTAATAAATTCCGATTCTTTCATCTTTTCTCATTTAGCTGTGTCACACCAAAAAAGTCTCCTCTTTTCTTTTTTTTTTTTTGAGAAGTCTAAATTTCTCTGCTCGTGACGTTACCAGCTGCCAGCCTCGCAAACGCTCTCGCAAAGGCCTCGCTTGATGGGTCTTTGTCTTCTCGGTTGCTCTGGAGGGGATTGAAATTCCTTGTGTGAAATGATATTTGAAGTGATTAAAGAGAGTCATTCAGTGGAGCTGACAGTTCTAATAGAGAGCAGAAAGCGCTCGTCCAGCCCTAATAGCCAGACAGGCCTCCTGACAGACGCTGGAGGAGCTCAGAAATGCTCTGCTGTGGGACGAAGTGCCAAGAGGGATATGTGTTTTATGGTTTTATTTACAAAGACAGGTGTAAAGGTCCTGGTTTATTGTTTATGCTATAAAAGTAGAGACGAAGTCTTATTTGTTGCCACCGACCCTAAAAACAATGGTAATCTACTGTTAAAGATACACTTTGTCCTTTCATTTAGGTCAGTAAAAGAAAGTTGAAGCTACAAGAAAGAGAAATCAGGTCGTTGTGACGTCATGTCTGTCAGTTCTTGTAATGTGGTTGAAGCTCTGCTGGAGACAGGAGTTGAAGATCTCCCAGACGGGGGTCTCTGCCTGACATTCCCTCACTACATCTGGGTGCAGCGCCATCAGATGCATCTGATGGTGTTCACGCACTTATGAACACCCATATACTCATGTTAGTTACGGACAAGCTGTGACTTGCACAGTTGAAGTCCACCGGTAAAGCGTGCCACCCAGGGAGCCGTAAGAAGGCCAGGTAGTCTGAACGGCTGTTCGGCGCGTAGCCTGGTCCCCGACCTGAAAGTGCAGGAAAATAACCCTCTCATTCCCTGGCAAAAACCCCAACATACAGTTACCAAACCGGGGCTATGCGTAAGCCCACACCGGCTTGTTTCCTCTCACTTTGGGCAAACAATCAGCGTCCACACAGATGACACACACTTATCACTCAAAGCAGTCACACCCACCACGTAATTTTAAGCCTTAATACAATTTAAACAGGTGAGTTATATAAAAATTCACCCCATACAGTTGTCATGAGCAGGAAAATTAGCTATAGAGACCAAAACCATTTTGTTGCACCAGACTGAAAACACGTTTATTTGTGCTGTAAAGTTGGACATTTTAACATGGGGGGTCTATGGGGGTCCATTGACCTGCTTTTGGAGCCAGCCTCAAGTGGCCCTTCAAGAAACAGCATGTTATTGGCACTTGCCTTGTGTTGGCTTCATTTCTTAACTCTGGAGGTTGCCGCTCGCTACACCTACTGAATAGTGTTGTGTATTGAATTGAAACACTGCCGGTTTTGAGAACGCTCCAACGTCCCGTTCACCTCTTGTTAAAACACAATTCTGTTGTATTTACTTTTTCAACTTTATATAACAGATCTTTTGCTAACAGTGTCTCATTTAATAAAACTATATTTTGTTCATTTTAATATTTTCTATTTAATTCCATCCCGTAAGACTTCACGTCAAATGATTTTAATGCACTCTGTGAATAATGCTATCATTGTCTTGCTCATGAACAAACCCCCCCCCCCCCCAAAAAAAAAACTGATGGTTAATTAAAGGCTAAGAAACAGAAGGCGGAAAACAATCAACACTTATTCAGTCCACACTCATCAGAATTCATTAACACTGTTTGTTCTTTGTGGACATCTGCTGCTTGGGGAATATCAGCAGTTTAATTTTTGAAATTATTAACTCTAAGCATCAACAGTTTTTTTTATATAAAATATGCATGAGATACGCTGACACGTTCATTTTACATATAAAGGGACTACATTTCAATAACAGACCACCTTTGTAGTGTTATTTCCAGGTAGATCGTCTCACAGGCGTAGAAGGAATAGGATTCCTCGCTCTGAATCCAAACAGTCAAGTAATCAGCCTTTATCCTGAGGCATCAGGCCTTCCCACTTTAAAAGGTAATTATCATTTCTCACAATCTCCACCTTTGTACCTGCCACTCACTGCTGCTCCCTGTCTAATAAGCTGCTCTCATCCCTGTGCTGACAAGGGTGTTTCCCCATAGCAGCAGATTGCTGCAGAATCTGACACTGGGCGATTGCTGGTTGTTGGAGAGATGGAGCCAATTACCCTTTTTTTTTTCCTTGAGCACTACATCTTTTTCAACTGTACTTAACAAGGCCTAAAAAAGGTTTGCTGTGACAGCACTAACCAGAGGTGGCAAAAGTCTACGCATTCCTTACGACTAGTCGAAGCACAGATACTTATGTAAAAAAGATGGATATTGATTCAACTTCTTTACTCAAGTATTAGTATAGAAGCGCAGGCTGTGACGTGAACTGAAAGTATAAAAGTAGTGCTCTGAAGGACGTTTGTTTTTCTGCAAAGCCAAACTGAAGCTCATGTGACGTTAGTGAATTAATGTGGAGACTATTAAACTATTCTAACTTCAGATAAAATAAAAAAAACAACGTACTGAAAATAATGGACTTAACTAAAACAAAAAAAAAAAAAACCTCTCCGTTTCATATCTGTTTTGACTTTTACATCGTTTTCATCTTGTTGCATAAGGCGTCTTGTATAAAATAAGCACTAAATCATGAAAGCAGAGACTACAGGTGAGTTTCTGTCTTGTTAAATCTTGTTTCTTCTCTTTTACATGATTTTTGTCTGACACTGATTTCGTCATGTTACACCTTACTTACATCTTTTCGTCTTCTTACACCTTGTACTTCATTTTTTTTTGTCTGGTTGCGTCTTTTATGTCGTGTGTGATATGTACCGATGAATACGACGAGGGATCGTCTGTTCCGCGTTGCTGTTCCGTCCGTTTGGGTTTAAAATTGGTCATGATGTTGGGATGGTGTGCAATGATGCAAAAACAAAAAAAATGGATCATTCCCCTCAAATGCATTAAAACTAAAGTAACAAGCCTGTTTTGAAAACGTAAGGAGTAGAAGTACAGATATTTCTGTGTTTAAGTACAGTAACAAAGTACTTGACACATCTGGCTCCAACAGACACCTTTATCCACGTTCCATCCAAACCTCTTCTTTATTCTATCTACAGATTAACAATACAAAAATATCCAGATTAGTAAACAGCGTAATAGCTACATTTATATTTGTTCTTTGTTTTGTTTTTTTTGTACTTCTGTGTTCTTCCTTTAAGCAGGTTTTCAAGATGAAAGCTCTTCCCTGACGTCTGAAATTGCCCCAGGACATGAAAACATGTTAATTTCTTCAGAGAAGACATGCAAGCCTTCTGTGCACCATGTGATATTCCTTTTCATTAACAGTATTGGAAGGTGTTTCATATTCAGTGATAATTCTTTAAATGGCTCTCATTTCTTTTCATTGTCTAGGACTGAAAAACGGTTTGATCTCATGTCCAGATACTGGACATTCTGTGTTTGATACAGTCATTCTTAAGGCCAGGTGAGGAAAAACTTTGCACTGTTTGAGTCGACACTGCGCACAGAGACGCGCTGTACATTTCAGATGTATTAATGATGATCTACACCAAGATATGAGGCTTATCCCGCTAATGTACATCTGCTGAGAAGGTCCACAGCTAGTACATAACTAGTACAGTGCAGCCTGCTGTGACTGGCTGACTTACAACTCTGTTTTTTATTCACACCACTTTCACTTTGTCAATTCAACTCATTCATGTTATGAATAAAATCCGTCTGCAGCTGTTAATTACACTGTGGCTGAGAATAGCTTCTGGATTAAAAATGACAACATGTTGTTGCCTACCCTAACACCCCGATTGTAAGTGAGCATAAATCTAAAACTTTAAAGCACGCATACCTAAAAAGGGAAAGTAAAATCACAGCCGTGTGTCTGCAGTCAGTGTCTCAGATGTCTGGGTTGTTTTTGCTCTTTTAGTCTTCCAAGGATGCCAAAGAAAGTGGAGAACATCATGCAAGAACCGAAATCAATATCAAAAGTCTGACCTTTTTTTGTGCTTGAATGCACTATTATAAAAAAAATGTATGGATAAAAAGAAATGGGCAAGGGTAATCAAAAACAACTCATGGTTCTAAAGAATAGTATTACCATTAAATACTCAGTGTGTGAAGTGATACTGATGAGGCACAGTATGTCCAAAGGGTGGCATTTACACTTTCTCCTTAGTAGGACTGGGCAACATATTGAATATACTTGATGTATCATGACTTCTTCGATGTAAGTGACTCTATCACAAACACAGGTACAAATGATTTTTTTGAAGCCGGCGGCTTGAGACTCACTCTGGCATTTCACTTCTCATACTCTCCCTCTTCACACATTCATTTAAAATGGGCTGATTATTCAAGCGTAGATCCCATTGTTTTCAAGGATCCAAAGACATACAGTACCACGTACAGTATATGTTAGTAATGCCTTAAAGTAAAGTCTTGTAACTGTTATTTTCTTTCTTTTCTTTTTTTTTTTTTGCATGATAACAATTAAAACCTGGAACTTTGTAAGGTTTACTAGGGCTTACGAAGTGAGATAAACTATACGTAATTGTCCTGCGGTGCTTCAGGCCACTGCATTATGCAACACACTGAAAGTCCACACACTGGAACTCAACAAAACTTGTTTTAATTCACATGTGTGTGAGACAGTAGCTCATGCAGATGGATGATTTCATAAAAGGATTTAATAAAACCAGATAGAATCAACCAGTGGTGGTAGTAAAAGCCAGTAAAAAGACTACAACCATATAAGATTAGTCCAGTATTACCATTATGTAACAGAATACAAGGAAAATGACAGCTGTTCAAATCATATAGTACTCCTTCTTGTTTTTATTTCATATCTTGATGGAGGACAGAATGAATGCATTCTTGAACCAGTTCATTTTACAATTTCAATACTTTATCAGCCCTCAGAATAAATTGTGACACGGCTGTCTGAAAGGTTCTGTCAGGTCTTTTGTCAGTATTGTGATAATATGCCAATGATCTGTTCATACATTTGTTTCTTAGTTTTTACTTCTTTAAGGTTTGTAACATCCTGGACTCTTTTCCTCCTTCCTCAATAATAAAGCTCTCAAATATTACAACCACCCAGTAGCGCTCAGATGCGCTATGGATTTTCATGCTAAATTTAGAGATGGTTATAATTTGAAAAGTGTATTTTTTAGTGACTGTTCAGTAACTTAAAACTCCTTACTTTATGGCTATTGAATAATGAATTATGGGTAATGATTTTCCATCCCTTTAAATGAAAATATTGCATTACAAAGATATATAATCCTAACCATTTCGGGACATTTTACAGTAACCGACTCTTTTGACTGTAGTAGCTGACCTCCAGTGAGTGAACAGCTCAGCACTGATGGATATTGACGTCCATGCAGATGCAGTCTGTGACCTTCCTGTGACCTCTTTGTGACATGATGAACTCCTGAACCACCGGGCCACCCTGCCACTTGAGCTTAGAGGTCAATACAAAGTGCTGCATGAGATGTATTTGTAGACTAAACCAGAAGTTACGTAGCATGGCTTCAGTTCCTGCTACAAAAAACCCAGTGGGATTTTTCCTTTTGCTTGTGGATTACTGCAGAAAATAGGCTTTGTAGTAAACTACTTACATGTTTTTTTCTAATCTTCACAAATGAAAACCACTTTTAGGATTTTTCAAGCATAAATGCAAAACGCTAACGTTACGGTCGTGACTTCGACGCCACCAGCACTAGGCTTCCGACTTGTCATTTGATTTAATACGCTTACCTGTTCTGCAAAAAACTTTCCTCTAAGTGTGACCTGATCTAGCTAGTAAATAAAATACAGATGTATATGAACACAACAAGGCTGCAAGACTGGACGAGCGAGTAGATGCATTTTGCGTTTGGCACGATGATGTTTAACGTCCCCGACAACCTCTTTCGTCTCATTTAGCCACTTGTTAACAAGCAGTTTTTTAAAGAATTTCTCAAAACTCCCGTCTCAGTTGTCTACATCCATGATAACCTGTACGCTTATTTCTATGTGGAGGACTTGGGTTGGTGTTTCTGCAAAAGTCCTTCAGCTCACTCTTGAGTTCTTCAAGGCCTCTCTTTTGCTCCTCTACACCAGCAAACGTTAGCTTAGAAATGGAGCTAGCTAACGTCAACAAACGACCGGCACAAAACAGACTCAACGCAAACTTTGCACACGCATGCACGGATCTAACACATTTAACCTCATTTTAGTCACCTGTCAGCAAACACCGTTTTTTAAGGCACGTAAAAGCTTCAGCGTTCACCCGTGGGTTATTTACTGTCCTGTTTTATGAAACAAAACGTGAAAATCTCTTGAAAACCCTTTAAACCTTTCAATAATTAGGTCGCATTTTCCAGCGCATTTAGTTGAGAACAGGGGTGACGCAGCTGAACAGTCTATGCTTCTCACTTTCCTCTTCACATTTTAGACCGAGCAACCATGTACACTGGCAAAACTCATCTTATTTGTACAGCTTGTGCCCAGAATGAAAGTTGTGTACTTTGTTGCTTTTCCAAGACTGTTGGGGCTGTGCCAACAGGATTTGGCTAACAGCAGTCCGCCTCATCCCCACTGATCAGCTGTCTAGACCAACCAGGTAAATCCTTATCTCAGTTGTTTCTTATTGCTGCTTTCATCACCATGTTTGATCCGACATCATATCAGCTGACGCCACAAACCACTCTGGAAGGCACCGACTACCAACAACCTCCTCCACTCATACGTTCTGTCAGTCTTCTCTTACCTTATTTCCATGCGAACACTGAATTATTTCACCATTTTTTTTCCTCCAACATTTTTTTTTTGTCACCCCTGCCAGAATGTGAGAATAAGGTTGGTTCAGTTGTGACAGAATCGTTTCGCATGGGGTCAAAAAGGTGCAAGAGTTTAGATTTTACCTGCGCATCTCCTCTGCTTTGTCTGTAGAAGTGGAGTCAAGCAGTTAAACGCGCTCCTCCTCTTTCACAGTTCATCTCTGTTCATTTAAGATGTCACTAGCATGAAATGCTTCATTAACAACTGACTTGATCGCTTAAAACGGATCATTGTGGATGCAGACTTGTTAGATTTTTGGACATATCGATGGTGTTCTAAAAAAATGGTGTCTGAATCACTATTACTGCCACCGTGTATATGCATAATATTTACATGTGAATTTGAGTGAAATGGCCTTTATTAGAAACAATTAAATGTTATTAAAACCAGATTAAATGCAAGAAATTCTTTCAAAGGTATTAAGTATAATTGACAAGATCTAACATTTAAAGCTGCAGTAATCACATATTTTTCTACTTGTAGCTTGGTAAATTTAGAATTTGTAATTTGTAGAATGTGTAAGACAAACATGGACATGGACTGTTTCATGCAGCGTTTACAGCTTGTTTCCTGTAGTGGAAAAAGAGTAATCATGAAATTCATTTCAATACAATAAAGTTAAATCATTTTATGCATGTTTAACATTTGTAAAATAAACAACTGGGTTTTTATTTTCTATATCTTTGCAATGATTTAATTTCATGATCCAGTTTCAGGTTTTCCTTTTTTTTTTATCATCTCAAACCCTTATTTAAATGTTTACTTTCTTTCTTGCTGGATTTTAATCACTGCCTTTCACTGTATTCATCATTCTTTGTGTTTCTTTGATATATCTTTGAAATAAATGTATTTTATCATTTGATATTCCAATATTCCAAGTATTCATTAAATGCCTGTTATGTTTTTTTATTACCACAAATCAATGTAGCAATTTTATTTCTCCTTTGCTACATTATAATAAAAATAGTTTTTTGTATTTCTTCATCAGTGTGATTTATAGACTATTATAATACTTTAGTTAAAACTATTTTAATGTTAGGGTTTAGGGCTTTTTTTTTTAGTCGTCTTTATCGTCCCTGAAGGAAAATGCGAGGTCTGCATTTGACCCATCCCAGTACGAGGAGCAGTGGGCTGCTACTGAAGACACCCAGGGACCAACTCCAGAACCAGAACCTGGGCCAAGGCCACTGACAGGAGATAACACTAATATATTAAAATGTACAGTATACACAGAATAACAAAAACACTGCTATTAATCCAAGAGCTGCGAGCCGCTGTCTTGAGTCTGCTTTTACTCAGAAAGAACCAGCTTTTCATACCTGATTTCATGCTTGTTCTTTTCATAAACCCAGCAACACACATACAGCCATAAACATCACACATCCTTTACTTCCTACGCCACGCTTGGTGAACACGTGGGTGAACTCGCTAGTAACTACACTGCCAGAGCTAACGTAGGCTAATTTATGGAAACGCCACATGAAGCAGGCGCAACAGGAAAACAAAAAAGAAGCAATGTTATAATAAACTACCTCAGTAAACCGGTTAACGCTTCGATATTTGCGTGTGTTGGGGCCATTTGTTGGATGTTACCTGACTCAGTTTCTAAGCTAACAGTAGCTAGTGTTGCACACTGTTGCTACCGTAGAGGAGCAGAAAAGAGACAATGAAGAACTTGGGAGTGAGCGTAAGGATTTAGTAAGGATTAGAAATAAGTGTACAGGCTGTTATCATGGATGTTGGAACTTCATCTAAGCACACACGAATCATTAGGTCTTTAACATCTGAAACAACAGAAGCTCAGCTGTATACTGCATACTGATTACAATAAAAATAAAACTGACATAAAATCATAAATATTCAAATGTTAATAATTGAATAGGAGACACGTGACCCCCACCCCCACACAGAGAAATTAATTCAGCTTCTTTTTGTCCATGTTATGCATTTAAAGGTGTTTGTGCATCACAGTTTTGGGCCTGATTTTTTTCCTGCAGCTAAGACAGACGGGTAGTACATCACCTTATAAAATAAATAGAAATAAGCAGTGTGGGGTCTGCTGATGAGATCTCATTATGATAATTTGCTAACTAAGACAAGTAGAGAGCGATTTAAAGATTCAGGCCACTTAAACACAGCGAGAAGGTTAACCCATGCAAAGCAACATTAAAAGAATATTGGAGAATGCTGAGAACACCCTGGGGCCGTGTGGTGCCTGCTGATGCTATCATAGTATCATTGTTCTTGTGCTTAATCGCTGTGGCTAATGACAGGAAATGAAATCACCCACTGAAGACCAAAACGCTTCCCACAGAATAATTACCGCTGTTGACCTTGTGCCTCTCTCTGGCATGTGAGCCGCACTTTCCGAAGCCTCACCACACACTCACAGATTAGTCACTATGTATCATGGACTCCTTCAGGCTGCTCTATTAGGCTGAAGACAAACTAAAGAGATGAAGAGACCAAAAGAGACTAAAAGATGCAAGATGAGTCACTGATTTCATGTTGTATTTACACTGGTGGAAAATAAAAGGATAAAACCCCGGCGACGTGAGCTGCTGTTTGCTATAGTAAAAGACAACGCTTGTGCAGGCAGTGTGATAGTCTGCCACTGCACAAAACCTAATGGAACATGTCAGCGAAGTAATATTTATGAACTCCCTTGCATTTACTCAAACATCGATTGTGCTTTTATACTACTTGTCATTATTTTCCACTCTGCAGAGCAATGTGTGGACTAGTTTTCCACTTAGATATCTCTTTATTCTTTATTTGGATCCCCATTAGTTGCTGCTAAGGCAGCAACTACTGTTCATATAAAACATAACCCCAGTAAAAAGTCTCAAGAGGACGTTCAAGACAATTCAAAATCAATCAAGTGCCTTTTCAGGAAACAGTAATAGGTTGCAAAAGGTATGCGCATGTTTGTAACTTAAGAGAAAGTTTACACACTACTAACATTTTAAGGGATGCACCAATAAATGAATAAAATAGCGGGTGACACAGAGCATCTGTTTGAAAGGTGGGACGATGTGGAGGATTAGGAGCGAATTATACTGATTGTTTTGTGTCAGCAATGTTTTTTTTTCTGCGATAGAATACATCATTAAATCTCTTCAGCGGTACACAAACTACACTTTGCAATAAGGCAGGGGTCAGGAGCTATTACTACCTAAAGACAAATGTTTTGCCAGAAAGAAAAAAAAAAATCTCTGGAATGATGAAAATGTCTGGACCTTTAAATGTAGGTACGCAGGGGACAGGGGGATGGAGGGGTTTTACTCACAGACACAACAATGTGTCTCACAGGAAGTGAATATGAATATGAACCTTTTGTTGCAAATGTATCCACCACAGAGGCCTTAACTAGGTCTCACTCTGATGGGTTTGATCAATATTTAATCAGTTATGGTCAAAATGTGTTGTAGGGCTATTCTAGTGTTCAACCAGCTCCAATACTCCTCAAAATAATCCCGACACTCAGATACATGTGATCTGTTCTGAAGCCTGCTGACGCACATATGAACTGATGAAGTTCAGAGGTTCATAAATTGGCTTAAATCAATGAAATTAACACTGACATGAACAGGTGCCACAAAAGAGGCCAGAAGAGTAAATGGGGTTGCGGACCCCTGTTATAGGGAGAGCCCAACTGGTAATGTTATCATGTTGGCAAGCAAATATAGCGACTTAAATCTTACACCTCGCCTTTAGGTGCAAAATCTTCCATTAAATAGCAGTTGACACAGAGCATCGATTTGAAAGGTGGTATAACTCAGAGGAGGAGGAGGAGCGAATTATACTGATTGTTTTGTGTGGGCAACGTGTTCTCTGTGATAGATTATATCATTAAATCTTTGTAATAGTACACAAACTACATTATGTTACAGGCCAGGGGTCAGGAACTAAACATATAGGGTTAGTACTAGTAATTTATAACAGTCTGCCAGTATAGGCTATCATTATGTGTTGGTTAAGATGTTAAAATTTCATCTTCCCTGCGATTTCACCACTCGATTTCACTATTGTTCTTTTGCACTGGCTGTAGATTGTATAGTTATTACCTGATCATAATGCTTTTTTCCCCCCTTGTTTACCTAACTTTTTTGTTGTTTGATCATTAACATTAGCGATAATTGGGCGTGAGAGGCAACGCAGTAATGAACCAAAGAACTAACACTGGCATCTATAAGAACGGTGCCTTTCACTGATTGGACAGTATCTTTGTTAGATTGGATTTTTATGCCAGAGTAGTTAAGATGAACCTTCCATCACTGGGATGCAACCAAACATCACCTAAATGAACTACTTTCAACATATCGGTTAGTGTGGACTTCATCAAGGCCTTTGCTTCACATACGGCTGGTGCAACGGGCCACAGTCCCGCAACATAAAGCTCTGCAAAGCTGGGCATGCTCACATCTACTTGCACTTATATTTTGCGTAATGATGGCTGTATGATATTTGTTTTCTGTCATCATCTACGAGTAAGTTCTGGACTTTGCTTTAAAGAATAAAATGACAGTAAACATGTACATACATTTTGAGGAAAAACAGTGTTTATTTCCAAAAAGACAGCGACCTTTTTACACCATACAGAATCTGCTGCAGCTCCAGTCCTATGTCAGGGGGTTGATGCTGTGTGTGTGTGTGTGTGTGTGTGTTAGTGTGTGTGTGTCTCGACCTTGGGAGCACTGCTGGGTGCCATTGATTTGTTTACCTGTGTGCTGCTGACAGTTTCTCATTAGGTTTCTTTTGCACAACACTTCCAGGAGAGGAGACCAGAGTCTGCACTTCACAGCAGACGATGCGTGATCAATGTACCTGATAGATTGGCACTGGCAATATAATTCTGTTGAATGGCTGTTTAATGGATGTGAGCGCTCCATTTAGTAGCCACAATAAGGTGCCTTTTGTGACTGTAGCGGCATTGTCTGGCTGTATGAGGAGGAAAACAATATCTCGCAAGAGGAGCTTTGTTAGAATTACTTTGGAAGACAAGAGAGAGTGGAGGAGAAATTGTGTTTTATTCAGCTGTTATTGGAGAGTATTGAAAGTATTTGCAAAGTGTTAGGAAAAAAAAAAAAGCAATTTATCACCAACAAGGCTTATTGGCATTCTTCTCTAGATGGCAAGTGTTCACAGTTTGCAGAGCCCTTGAAACATAAGTAAACAGAGGAAAAATAAAGGGAAAAGGGCAGCACAATGACATCGAAACAATTTCCTCTTTATATGCAACCTCTTAAAATGCTCCTGTCATTAAAACTATGTGAATTCAACCACGGGGGTTCTGGATCTCTGCAATAATGCAGAATAATAATGTCTAGTTGCAAAAAGTTTAAAAGAATTGAAGAAAGAAATCAAATGAATAAACTCCATTTCCAACAAGGCTATGTCTATGTTAGTTCAAAGTGTTTTATATACAACAATCCTCTGATCCAAAGGTTTTTTTTTTATTTATTTTTTTTTATGGGAAAAGTGCTAAATATCTCCTCACAAGTTATTTGACATGGTCACAAGGAGGCAGTGTTGTCACTCTCCTCACAGTCCTTCTGTCACCATTAAAATGTATAGATGGAGAAGAATCCACTGAGAGTACAACGCTCACTGTACCCGCTGTTGTTAGAGTTTTCAGATGTTCGTTACTTGTCATTTTTATTTCGTTTTTTCAGATTGGTTGTGGTTGTGATTTCAATTCAGTTTTCATTTGAACACAAGTAGTGTTATTTTAAACCTGATGAATTCATTTGTTTAGTTTTCATTTAGTTTTAGTGCTTTTAGAGCTTAGAGTTTTTCAGGTATTACGAGGAAAGCTGAAAATATTTGGATGAAAGAATGCATGACATCAAATGTGATTTACGAAACCATTGTTTTTCCATATTGTGCAAAGCAATTACGCCAATAAAATAAGGGGAAAACAAAGTTGTTTTTACCTGCGATTCTGTTTCTGCGTTTAGTTCTATTTTGGTTTTTTTTGTGTTTTTGAAGACGGTCAACCAAATTCTTTTTTCTACTGTTAGTTTTAGTCTTAGTTTTGATTGACTGTAATAACCCTGGTTTGCGCCTGAATTCCAGTCCATATCAGGTTTCGAAAACTGAAACATGTCGAAACCTCGTCGCTCTGCAGTCCCGGTCCATGTTCTTCCTGTGACACAAAGTGACACGGCGATCAACTTGCGGCCACGTCAGGGTCTAATTGTTCCTCAGGTGACAGGACCCCGTGATATGCTCTCACTGAAAGGGAGCTGCATGGAGCTTGAAAGCTGACAAGACAAGTTCTTCCACTTAAATCAGTTAAGATTTGCATCAAGTCTCTCTGATTACATGATAAGATTCCTTCTTCTGAGGGGAGGGAGAAACAATGTGCAGACTAGAGGAGGAGCTGAATACAAATACAGTATTCAGAAAAGCACAAAAAAATGGGTTTGTATGAATATTTATTCTAAGTATTAAACACTTGCACTGTTTTGTTTTGATTAGTGTTTTCTTACCTTCACTGGTTTGCCCATAATTATTACAATACAGTAGGTTTATTGTATTAACACTTTAAAAAGTCATTATGAAAATCAGTGTGTGCTCTTGCGCTTGTGCAAAGTTTGTGTTGGAGTCTGTTTTATGTTGTGAACTGATTTTGAAACTGTCTCCATCCATGATAACAGCCTGTGCAGAGAACTGGGGTCAGAGTTTCCACGACAATCCTTATGTTCGCTCTCGAATTCTTCAACTCTTCTGCTCCTCTAGACAGAGGAACACTAGACCATTAGCACAGAAACAGAGTTATTTAACAAACAACCAGCTCAAATTCATTGTTGAGTTTATTATAACAATACAACATTACTTGTATCTTGTTTTCCTGATGGACCTGCGATATTTAAGTGGGTTTCCATCCAAATCATCATCATGGTTCAACAGTTTGTCATTTAGATGTAGTATTTCATACAATAGCATACTACCTGAGTTGTTGATTGAGGAGCTGATAGTAAGAAAAACCTGAAGCTGGCTTTAAGTTTTGACCCCCGAACCGAACCAAACCAAATCAAACCAAACCGAACCGCTGGTCTGGATCGAAGAACGTTCCATTGTTTGTCAAAGCCTTTGTCTAACATTTCTCTCTGCTCTTTTCATACATGGTGTGGTTTCATTACTGTTGTTTCTTCCATTTATTCAGTAAACATTGCAGTCTCCTTATTGGACACAGACACGCAGAAACACGCAATTAGTCACTATATCTGTTTTATTTGCACTTACATCCCAAGTTTTCCACCTCTCCTAAGCATAAAAACTGTTGCCGCGATGTTTCGAGTTGCTTCTCAAATTTACGGTGTTTCCACTCTTGTTTACTTCAATGTGCAAAGTGAAAATGGCTGCTGTATGGAGCCTGTGAAGCAGAGTTTCCATAAACTGACCCGATAGCTCTGGAAGTGTAGTTATTATAGCTACTTCACTAGTGCTCACTGAGTGTGGATTAAGAACTGAAGGATGCTTTTAAAATGATTTTCTATTCAGTGATGTTTACGGTTACACATGTTAAGTGGTGGCTTCATGAAAAGCAAAATTATTGTAATAGTTTATACAGGATTAACACTTTCATATCCTAAAATTAGACGTGCGATAATAAGGAAAATACAATCAGTTACACCTATATAAATGCTGGGCTCTGGTCCCTAGTGCAGACACAGTAGTATGGGTGTACGTGTCACATATGTAACCCTGGGGTGCTGCACAGGCTGTCTAGTTCTAGGTGTAGTCAACATCATATTTAGTGGTTTGGGACAAGCTGTGGGCCTGAAAGGGGGCAGCCATTCTCTAATGATCAAAATAACACTTTGTCAATGTAATAGCCCACTGTTCTTCATTCTTTACACCCATCTGACAGAACATTTCTCATAGCTTTGTTTACACCACTGTTGCTGCCCTTGTGGTCAGCTTTAACTTATAGAAAAATGTTGGCCTGTCGTAAACCATGATTATTTTTATTTCTACTGATGTATTGCAATCACTTTAGCGAACTCACTTTGAAAACAAACGCTGTGAGTAAGACTTATAGTGGCCTATACGACTTTGATTCAGACATCAATGACAATGCAAGGCTTTGTTTATGAAGACGGGGAGCAACAGATGGCAAGCATATCTATAAATAAGTCGCTCCTCTGAATAGGAGATTAGTGCATTTGAGCTGGTTTTTAATGGTCTCTGGGAGAGATTAAAAAGTAAGCTGATTCATAATGCGTTTCTCTTTGCGATGAATCACTCATAAACGAGAACTGTGGAAGGGGGGGAAAAATAAAAGTCTCCGACATGCTTAAGACAGGAAGTTCTATGAATAAGTAGAAGAAAAGCATGTGGGCTCTGCGAGGCATCGATCTGTTTGCTACCACAGCGCTGCTGCAGACCTTTCAACCCTACAGACCTCACCCAGTATATTTCCACTCATTTATTTTCCATGCTCTCTTTTCATACATATAAAATACATATCAAAATAAGGCCAAAAACCATAATTTAATTAGCATTTATTTCCTGGGGCAGATATTCCAAAACACATATCCATCCATTAAAGCAAATAAACCGTATCACACTCTAAAGTTCACTGAGGATATAACGTTAATAAATATACATAAGCCCATTGTGGATTTAGCCTCTGGGTCACATTTTCTCCAAGTTATTGAAATAGAATGAGAGAGGAAAAAAAACCACCATCTCAATTATATAACCATTGCTGATCAGCCTACAGATAGCCGCCCACCTGAGGCTACCTCTGCATCCTCCACAAATATTGACAGAGTTCTTATCTTTTTGCTGCATTTTCTAACAAATGTGAAAGGCACAGCTTGTATACAAACCGAGGCCATTAAACGCCACGCATTCCTGCCAAAGACACTTATGCATTCACTATATGTTTCCAGGAACTGCGAGGCTCAGGATGTCTGATAAAGTGGATTTGCGGGCTGTATCTTTAGATGTCTGCTGTCTGGATAAACTCTGGAGCTGTCGTTAAATGACACTAGCGTCGCTGTCTTTCCTCTTGTTAGAAAAACGCGGAGACTCACCAAGTTTTGCTCTCATAATTACTAGAGGTGTGTTCGGGAAAATGTTTAAACAACAAGCTCGCCTATTTAATGCATTCATAAACACACTCATGCTTGACCTAGGAGAAGGTGAATAGATTTTCTGAGATCTATTGACAGGGTGTCTAACAAGAAACAGCAGCCTAAGAAGTCACACTGTCCTCATCAATTACTTAAATGAGTGGAGAAGACAATTACACGGCCCCGACATGTTCCCGCCCTGTGAGATAAGGTCAGCGGCGCTAAAATGAACATACATAATCTTCACATTGTTGCAATTTTAATGCCCTTTTAGTGCCCAAATTTGCAGTGTATATGCATGTGGAAGCTGGAGAAAAGACTGTGTGCAGTCAGCCCTGACACAGTTCTCCCCAAAAGACACTGCATGTCTCAGTCCTGTGCACCGAGATGGGGCCTCTCCACTCGTGATCAGCTATGATATGTAATTTCACATATGCTGCTGGGTGGCTCTGTCAGCAATTCTCTGGGGTCATTTGGTAGCTGCACCGCGTGTTTCTATATCTACTGTAATATTATGTGGAGGGAAAAAGAGGGAAAAAAAAGACAAAAAACACTGGAAATGTGTTTGCCCTTAAACAATATTTGTCAAGTGACTCATCAGGCCACTGTGGATCTGTCTTACTCATCCAAGAGTTCATAGATATCACAGTCAATGCTCACAAAGTATTTCACAGCAGTTTATATACAGAGAGAGTCTTGGAGGAAACTTTTAAAACTAGCAACTACTTCACTCTGGAAGAAGTTGAACTGCAGCAAAAAACTACCCGAGAGAGAAATGAAGTTTGACTAAAGGTCATAATTATGTTTTGATTTGTGTACAGTCACCTTAAAAGAGTGAAAGTATGTGTTTTTGTTACTTTAGAATGAGCTGCTTTTATCTACACAAGGAGCTGGTCGCATCTATGCTGCGCCACCTTGTTTCTACAGGTAGACTTCTACTGGAAGTCGCAAGGGCCTTTTACATTTCTAGCGGCCACAGTAGGGGAGGGTGACCTGAACCTTTAAATATAACTGCTTAGAAAAAGTACTTCAAAACACTGACAATATACAGTATATACAGAAATTATAAAACAAAATGCAATACATAAAAGTCACATGCTCGTAAAGAAGACTGCTTGATTGAGTTTATTGCAATAATTCAAAAGGATAAAACAATAAAAGCTACATTTTACTTGAAAAAAGTAAAACATATGTTTTCTTGCCCTACATGTATATACCTACTCCCCAACACTGCATATATAGTAGCACTAAAGCTTCTATATTGTTTCATCAGGTTTTTTTAAAAAAAGTCATCTTTTACAGCTATAAATGCACATTTATATATTTTAAAGGGTAATGTTGATATTTTCTATGTCAATACAGCTTTGGACATAATTATTCAACCCCCTGTGGTTTTCTAATTCCATATAATAGACCTTTAAAAGACCTTTTGATATTCTGTTTATGGAATATTAATTGCTTCTGATGTTGTTTTTCAGCATCAGATGTCCTTTGAAAATTGGGGTTTTTTGCTCTCATGTATTTAACTGCAGCTTATGTCTTTATTAAATCTGTCAAGCAAACATCTCATGTGTGTATTGCTGGATTTTTTTTTTACTCACATTTGCATACAAGAAAAAAACCCGGTGCCTTAAGTGTAAATTATACTTTGCCGCAGTCGTCTAATCATTATCTCCAAAGCTTTCTATGTTCATATTTCTTCATATATATGTTTTATAGTGTATGTCTAAATGCAAGGTTTGACAGTGTATTTACATTTGCTTGGACATGGATAGCATTACTAAAGTGTTTATACTGTTGCATTAAATCTTTTTTAAATAGTTTCTAGAAGAACGAAACTAATATTTACTTCTATAAGTAAATATGTGAACTTATATGTTAAAGGGTGTGAACAATGCATTTTTTGGGGGGGCATCGTTTATCAGAATATGCTTTATCCCAGTTTTGTAGTTTTGTTTCTGTATAAACCAGAAAGTATTAGTTAAGACGTTCATTTACATAAGTGAAGACCCTATATGTGATTTCATCTAAATGATCTTAGTCACAGAATAACTTTACCCCAAGAAACACTCATGTGGCAGCCGACACAGAACATTTGAGGACTTTATCATTCCTTCAGGCGATGGTGGAAATCATTTTTTTTTTTTTTTTTTTTTAAATTTTAAGCATAGAGAGAACATGTTATTTTACTGTAGACCGGCACCACCCTGCTCGTAGACCGGTTTGCGTTAACAGAAGGCGATATTAGATGCAAGGCTCCGTGCCGCTGAATGGCCGCCCCTCTTTCACGGTGAGTTTATGATAATGGTATGGTAATAGAAGAGCGGGGGGGGGGGGGGGATTCAGCACCGCGGACAGCTACCGGAGTGTCGCTCCGCCCCCCTCCGCGAGCTGCGAGCCGCTGTCTCAGTTTACCGCTGGATACAACACGGGCAGCTTCAGAGAGAGAGGCTCGTCTGTCCGCGCAGAGAGACGGGGAACAGACGAGGGGAAAAGCTCGGTCCGGCTGTGATGCGTAGCGAGGCTCAACGACGCAACTCCTTCGATGGGATAAAACCTCCCGGCCGCATTTAACCGCTCTTTGTGCGCCCGCGAGGACTGAGAAATGCTCCTGTAAGCGCGAGTGACATTATCGATTTCCGTTTGCTTCGCAGAAATATTTTGGCGGTAACTTGGGAGCTGGAAGGAGGCTAAGCAAGTTTTTTTTTTCTTCGTAATTTACTCGAATCACATTTGAGTCCTTTCTTCTTTTTTTTTTTTTTTTGTTGCTTGTTTGTTTTTTTTTTGTTTTTAACTTGGAAGCCAAAGCCCAGGACGAGATGGGGAGCGAAAAGTACTTGCCGGAGCTTATGGCAGAGAAGGACACGCTGGATCCGTCTTTTCAGCACTCCCTGCGGTTACTGGATCAAGGTAAATGTCCGCGGTTGAACAGTGAAGTAAACAGCTTAGGTGCGTGTGAAAACAATTTGAGTGTAAACCGGCTGCTTTAAACTTAAAAGCTTGGTGCTGGTGCTCGGGGCTACGTGACACCAGCCCGCCTACTTCAAGTTATAAATAAAAGGTTTGTCTCTCTACTTACTATTTCCTGTTTGGTTACACTAAAATAGCTAAGCGTCGTTGCTGTTTTGCCAAGCTGATGTACGGTGAAAGGTGTCACAGCATGCCTTCTGTGGTGAAAAACAAATCTAACAGGGCAGGTGTGACAAAACACTGCATTTCCTTCATTACTCAGCCTAGAGGTTCAAAACTTTTTCATTTAAATAGACTAGCACTGATTAATGACACCCTAAATAATGAAAGTCAGACTTTCCAAGCTGCAAATGAATGCTTTTTTTATTTATTTATTTATTTATTTTTTTGGTTCGGATCTAACGCAAAGCTGGATAAAGTAGCTTTTAGCCACTGTTTGCATGACATTAAATTACAGAGCACACTTCACGGATGGAGACAGCAGTGAGACCTCAGCGCTCAGTTCACTTGACATCCCGGTGCTGTAAGCACGGAGCCGTCTCTATCCCATGCAGACATGTGTAAGCCGCGGTGCAAGTGGTGGAATAATCACACTCTTATTCAAATGTACATGTGTTTCCTCCTTTGAAGAAAGTGGACGTGACTGAAATGGAATTTTAAACGGCTGGAGCGGCGGCAGCGCTCGCAGATGCTTTAATTAATCCGTTGCACAGCCTTCTGCTTTGAAGCCGACGGAATTTTTTTTTTTTTTTTTTTTTTTTTTGCAAACACTTCTCGGGCCCCGTGGAGATGCTCATGTGGGAAGTGCACTGTTATACCATCCAAGTGCATCCTTCAAGTGCCACTCATGGGCTTTGTTTAGAGTTTAGCAGTATGTTGCTTGCTCTAAAGTAACAAGGCAAACGAGCGCTGGTCCACTGTATACAACCCTGCTGCTGTTGAAGCAGCTGCTGCAGCGGGTTGTTTTTACCCCTGTCTAAATGTATGACGGGCATGTCCTTGTAGATGCTTCATCCCAAACCTGGGACCTCAAGGGTTCCCCTAAAAGGGCTCCTAAAGGGGCCCCAGCGAAAAGACGTCATTCATTTTAATGCTGTTTACTTGCAGGAGATTGTGAAGCCCTCAGTCAGATTGACTTTTATGATTATCCCATCACCTTCAATTTGCAAATTCAGATACTTTACTCTTCTTTAACTCTCTCAATACGATCAGCGGTACAGTTTTGTGGTGAAATTGGTTGCGTTTTGGAATTGTAGGTGGTCTGTTTGAGCGTGTCTGACACAAAAGAGCCTCCGCTGTGTCCTCAGATCGCCTACAGAGAAATAAAAAATGGTGCACGTTAGAAGTCGACCAGTAGTGTGGAGCGGGAAAATGCTGATCACTCCATATTTAACTCCATCTAACTCGAACTTCGTTTATTCACAGTAGTACCTTTCATACAAAACGCAGGCCAAAGTGCTTCACAGAGGAAGACGAAGACAACGCAGACAAGAGAGTTATACATGACTTGATATGAAAAAAACAAACAAAAAAAAAAAAAGAAAAAAAAAGGAAAATGATAAAATGCAAAACAAGACAACACAAATGACAGCAGATAACAGCAGAATGATGGAAAGAAAAAGAAATAAGAGTCCATAACACAAATGGATTAAAGTTTAAAAAAAAGACGATGAAAACAATGCAGGCACCCTAGTAAAAAAGCCAAGTTAAAGAGATATGTCTTGAGGTTTCATAACTGATTATAAACCCCCTGGGGAAAAAAAATTAGATAATGTCAGAACCTGAATGATCTTTGATTTTATCAGAAATTGGAAAAGTGTCGAACTTAACATCGAAGTCAAAGTAACAAGCACATTTCTACTGGCTTTGTCTGTGTAAAAACTAACTGAACCTCACGTCATATTAATATAACGTGAAGACTATCAAAGCATTCCGAGTTTAAATTAAAAAAAAACAATATCCAGTCTTTCTCCTGTTGTTTTCGATATGGTCCAACTTTTTCCTTTTGCCCTTAATTATTTATTTTTGAGCAACCGACAAAACACTACGCTGTGATCACGTATAATAAGGCACATGTGGGCAAAAGACAAAAACAGAAACAAAACGAAACAAAGAAAACTGACATTGACGTGTGCATACACTTTAACATCTTGGGCGTACTTGTACACATATACTCTCATATACACGTTAAAATAACAATATACAGACTCGAACATTAATAATCATCAGTTGTGACCCTCTGACAGTGTGTGGTGGTGTAATTACCTCTGCCTGCATTTTCTATTTTCCTCTTGTGTTGCTGTGTTCGGGACGTCTCTGGGTGTGAACGCTTGGGCAGTGATTTTGTACGTCCAGCCAGTCAATGCCAGCATCGTATGAAACAAAGCGACGGTTGTTTTCCCTTCAGAACATTCCCACTGAGCTACGCGACGGTACGGCCGTGTTTATTTGCGCTTTAGGACATAACGGCTGAGAAAGAATAAGAAAAAAATGTTTTCATTTTCTATGTCACAGCGTTTTTCTCTCGCCATCGCCGCCCGCTCACGTGACCAATGCTCTCTCTCCCTCGTTTGTCGAGTGGCGAGGAGGGCGACGCTTGAACAGTGGTTCAACAGTGGTGGCACAAACGACAAGTGAGACGTGTTGCTCAGTTTACCTTTGAGTTTGTACAGTATATGTACTGAGCACGCTGTTAGAAGAAGAATCAAAACAAGACGCAATGATGTATGAGGATATACAAATTTAAGATGCAGTTGTTCATGTCTTTAATCTTACTTTTGGGAATTTGGGAAGAAGAATAAACACTCAAGTACAGATACCTGAAAACTTTACTTAAGTACAGTAACAAAGTATGTGCACTTTCCACCTCTGAGAAATAAATGTTCTTGACAATATCTGTTGCAGATGTCGCCTTATTTAATCCATTAAGACCTAAGGTGACCTCAAACCTCAAACCTTCTCAAACCTGAGGGTTGAATGCAAAATTTGACAACTGAGAAAAACATTTATTTCTCAGCCAGCACCCGGTGTTACGGGTCAAAATGTGCAAACGTTGCACGGATCTTAAAGGTAAAAACACGCAAATTCTCGCAGTCGTTCTTAAAGGTAAAAGCACGGCAATGGGAGAGCGTTTCTGAGTATCTTTCACTAAGTTGATTTATGTACTGTACAGTAAGGTGAATTCATTCTCATCCGTACAAAAGATAAAGCTCTGTTTTACTCAGCACTTTTTGTTATCGGCTGGTTTCATTTAAAAATCTGGGTTAGTCTCTTCTAAGAACACATATTACTCCCCCTCGCTGTTAGGGAAGCTGGAGAAGTGCATACGTAATGCCGCTTGAAAGACACTTAACCAACCACTTTCCTGACACAGTCTCTCTTAAAGTCTTTTATCCACACTGCAGGTTCTGTGTAGAGTTATAGCAAATATTGGCCATTTCCCAAAATTCAATAAAAATGATGGAATGCTTAGAGCGCGAGCCAGGAAAAGGCCTAGAAAAAATGGAGGAATTGAAAGTAAATGTTCCCCCTGTGTTTTACACTGAGATAGATTTACCTAACACAAGTTGTTGATGTAGCATTCCAGTAAAGTTTGTTTTTTTCTGGTGGGGGCAAAGATTGCAGTTGGACAGCATCGCATGCGGCAGAATTAATCCGTGACATTTTATGAAGTAAGCACAACTCTGCGGTGCACAAAATTTGGCCGAAACAGTCTGCCACAACTCCAACACTGTAAATACTGTTATCTCTCTCTTACACAACAGATGGAACACGATGCAGCTTAATAGAGCACTTCTTCTGCCATCTTGCTGATGAGTCCTGGACTTGATTATGCAATTGGCAAGGGATGCAGGGAACACAGCGAGAGTAACTGCGAGTTACTTTGGGCAAACGGTGAATATGAGATTACTCCAGGTCTGGAGAGACTTGCATTCAGGAGAAATTAGGGGAGCATTGTGTTGGATGCTCAGGGACCGGGCGGCCTGCTTTGATAAGTTCTGGCTATTCGCGGAGCTCTTGTCCCAAAAGGGCCATATCTCTGCCCTCGTGACAAGCCTCGTACAGTCAGCAGCAGACACTTGGAGCGGCAGGAAATATCTTAAGCCAAAAGAAGAGACAAGCAGGACCAGCAGCCTACATGGAATGAAAAATCCTCAGCAGCATACTAATGAGGGGCTTCTACGGAAACACCTCGGGTGCCATGAACTGCATCTGTTATTTACATTAAATCACAGTTTCAGCACCCTACAGCACATGGCATGCAGTTTGGATTCATTAAGATTTAAATAAATTGAAATAGGTTTGCAGTTTGTGGTTATTTTTAGAATCTGTCTATTATTTCTTTCTTTGTTGAAAGCCATTCTGAAAGGTTACCTTTAACTGAATCCTCGCAAACTAGCTTTTACGAGTGCAGCCACATGTTCTCACTGTCAGAATTCTAGAGCAGCAAGTCCTGATTATTTTCATTATAGAATGATCCGTTGGTTAGATTGATGATTAATGGATTAATATGTCATAAAGCACTGAAAATAGGGTTGCACACTGTTGGAAAAAACACTGCAATTTCTTTCCTCCTGTAATTTATATTGTGATGCGATATGAAAAAGTACAGGAATTTTCAGCAAATGACTTGATTAGCTCTGCTTTGCAAAGAATTAACCTGTGCATCTGCATAGAAAGAGAAAAGAAAAACAGAAAATTACTTTTATTCTCTCGTTACAAACCATCCTTTCTTGAACTTCGATGCTTTCGAATGGAGAGCCCACCCCTTCCAGTGTGTCCCATGGGATCTTATTTTGGAAAAAATATGTACATTAGTCAAAGGCAAGAGACAAATAAGAATCATGCCTTCAATTACACATATAATGAGATAAGGACACATGGTGGTCCACCTGAAAGTGCGGGACCTAGGCTCCCTATTAACCTTTTGCTAAACCCCTCCTAAAAATGTCCACTGTCCAATCCAATGTTAGCAACCGTAACCAGGCATGAGAGGCTTGTCAACCTTTCTGAGCAACCAAAGGCTGAAAGTGTGTGCATGGAACCTACAGATGTAAACAAATATTTATCTATTTAGCCAATGGTTAATATATAACATTCAATCAGCTGGAAAATAAAACACAACCATTTTTATCAGTAGTTAAAGTAGTAATTGAATAAAACAACTTTATTCGTCGTACACAATGTGTTTATTGTGCACGTCCATAGCTCTGTGACGGTCAGCACTATTTTGCATATGAATTATTAATTCAAATTAAAACTAGATAGAGTGTTAACAGGAATAAATATATTATCACAAAATATTTTATCATGATACTCAAGTATATCGATGTTTTTTTGCACCCCTTTGGTATTACATTTTAATAGCGTTTTCTTTCAGTTTCACTCCCACATGATTCAAACAGAATGCAGAAAACACAATTTCTAACTTCTAAATTTCTAGATGCACTAATGTTCTCGGTGTGACTATTACAGTTATTAGAACTTTGATTATTCCCACTGCTTAATGAACATTATCTTTGCACAAATTGAAGGTTGTTGCAAACAATAACACGTTAAAAATGTAAAGTCCTTTGCTGTGCCAGATGTATTCTGTTTGTTTCACTCTGTGGATGCAGAGAAGTGTGCAGCCCAGTCTGAATGTTTCAGGACCTCTGGCCCAGTTTGGACGCTGTAACCTCAGTGCTGCATATCTAGTGCTTTTTAATTGGATATTCCACAGCAGGAGCCCAGAACAATGTTTGCATTGCATTAAACGCTGCAGCTAGATTACTCACAAGGAAAAACAAGAAAAAAAAAAGAACACATACGTTCCGTGCACTGTTGAGAAAAGTATCCTTAATTTGAATCTGGATGCCCTAGTGTTAATTCATACATTTCCATCTCATCATCGAACAGTGGGGTATTTTTAGCCGTGCTTGCCCAAGGTGGAGCATTTCCTGGGTTAGAATGCCCAGAAGTGAACAAAAATAAGCTTTGGCATAGGATCAAAGGCAGAGATATCATTTTGTTGGGGAAACAGTGCTTGATAGCGATAATGATCTGTGGATCTGCGGCTGGCCGACATGCTGAGCCATACTACGAGGTGGGGGTGCAGCCACAGCGCTCAACCTGTCTGAGGCTGAGAGCCGACCGGTGATCTGACCCGCAGATGTACTGAACTCACAAGTGAACTGTAAGAGGGCAGACTGGGGAGCTCCGGCGACCCCGTTTGCATTCAGAAAAAGCAGTGAAAGGCTGTTGCAGAGCGGCGCTGTGGCTGAGAGGTGTTTGCACAGCTCTGTCTCCGCTCTGCAGCAGCTCCCACCGGAATCCAAGAGGTGAAATGTAGGCCAGGAATAACAAAGGCAGACCCCGGCTATAAAACCTAACGGCCCCCTCGATTTACAGACGCGACGAGTCACGCGACCGCATTGATTTCACCGCTAATGTGCAATGCATGTTCTCAATCGGTAATGAGCTAGCGATGCTTTGATTTAGCTCCTTTCTCACTTAGCAATACTGTTACCTGTTTAATACTGTTAAAATGTCAAACATGGAATATTGTCATGAGTCATCTATATATTGTCTCAATGTAGACAAACAGACGCAGCAGTTTTCAGTAAAAAGCCATTACACGTATTAGAACAGTGCTGCAAGAAAGTGATGTGCAGTCATTTTCCAGCTTCACCTGGACATAATGGAGCCAGTCAAATTGAATGGAAGGAAGCCAGAGAGAAAAGAAGTATAACAAACAAGTAAAAGCCATATAAAGTTCAACATAATCAATGGATCCTATCTGAGTATCTGAAGGGTTCACTCTGTGGTAAATCAAAAGAATTATCAGCCAGGTGTGCAATGTTGAGCATCTCTTAGTAACCCTGTCTCTCAGAAATTCAAACTACTAACTGCATAAGCATATTAGAAACGAAATGTAGAACTAGGTTTTAAGCAAAGCACCAATGCAATGCAACTTGTTCTGACAGCAGAACTTCTGGAGAAACAAGCAGACATCTGACGTGAGATGTGAGCGTAGCCTCTGCACACAATCACACTGATAAATGCCAAAATTTGCATTGGGTTGACGGTATGTCAAATTTTCTGTTGTGCATTTGATAAATAAGACTGGATGCTACACGGCTGTATTGTTTTCCTCTACTGGCCTGTGACACGCATGCATGCTGTAGATCGGACTTAAAGGTGCAATCTAAGCACTGAAATGATGTCAGTATGTTCACCCGTGACCCCTTACAGATGGCTCTGACCCCTCACGCTTCTTCAGCTCTGCCCCCTTTGTCCAAATATGGTCACTTCTGGCTCCAAAAAGCCAACATGGCGATGGCCAAAATGCAGACTCTTGGCTTCGGAACAACAGTTTTAAAACTCAATATGTGACGCTGATGTACCGTCCACTTGTTATATATAGTCTATGAATATGACACACCGACATGGCACATTCAGGACACCTCGTAAACTCTGAAATCTCAGTGGTGGACACACAAAATGTTGCAGTTAAGTATGAGTAGATATTAAACAGACAGTGAAAAGTTGTTGTTCATGTTCACTGTTCTATTTGTCTATTTTCTTCTCTAAATTCAAGTAACACATTCTCTCCAGTCTCAAATATTAATGCTAAAACAGTTCATACTATTTTAAAGTTAATATTAATATTTTGTTGCTTGTTTCTGTGTGACCTTTTCTGGACATTTTTGCCTGCCTTAACCCATGTAAAACATTGTGTCAGAAGCAGGACTTAATGATTACATTTACTTCTCTCCAGCCGTTGGATTATTAGTCTCTGTTTGCATCTCCGTAGCGACTCCATCAGCAGCCCTTCACCATATTGCATGGGATCCAGACTCCACCTGGTGCGAAGCTTGCCTTGGGCTCAGCTTGTTGATTTAATGTTGAGACTATTAAATTTCCATGTAGAAACTGCTGCTCTGGTGTAAATGCTGCATTCATATTTAAAATGGCACAAAGATGTGCATTTCCTCCTCCACATAGGTTCATACATTGCTGAGGGGCCTGCCTTGAGCTATCTGCTGGGATGGCTATCCAAGAGGAGAGTCGGTATTAAAGCGGCCAGCCAGGGCAGCTTAAATAATGCAAAGTGCACTTGTTTAGGCAGGAGTTTGCTGAAAGCTGATATTCCATGTCTCTGAGAAGGACATTCTTTAGACGCATGTGTTACCAGGTCTTTACAGCTTCGTATCATTTTTCGATACAAAAGTGTGTCTGATATAACAACATTTTATTTTTAATCTAGAAACCCATTTCTCTTCAGAAGAATACAAACTTCTCAAATCTGAAGGGTCTAAACCCAGACTCTCCTACAAGAATGTACCAAGAATGTGCAGAAGTACGTACGTAATGTTTCTACATTGAGATACCTAAAAACGAGACAGTCTTATGTTACATTTATGTATATATTTTTTGCCTTCATTAACAACAGTGAGAGTGTGATAAGAAAGGTGGGAGAGAGAGGTGATGACATGCAGCAAAGGACCCAGGCTTTATGTTATATATTTTGTTGTTCTGTTCTTACATTCAGAGAAATTCAATTAAACAAAATGTAATATGTAAAAAAAAGTCTGAATAAAGTGTTGCCGACTGATTTACCAGATTCTTATTTAGTAACAGTAAAGAAGCAGTATTTCAGCCAAACGGCATAATGTTTGTATTATTTGCAAGGCATTTTGCAACACAGTCATCTAGTAGAGAGCAAATTTATTGATATATTTCAATATTGATCCAGTTTACCTACCTAGTAGCACAAATGACATACTGCAACATACTGCATGTTAAAATAATAGACTAAACTTTTATGAAAGTTGACATTCAGTGTCCATGCTTGACAGCTTTTGACGCTCCAGTATATGGATACGTGCCAAACAAAAAAACAGAACTGGTTTGATACCCAGGGTTAGTCTTCATTTCCAGGCAGATCTGGCTGAATAGACCTCTGTTCTGATCAACTCTGTTTGAGGTTTCTGTGCTTCACTTATGGAACCATTCATCATTATTTTATTGGATGATAATGTGAGCAGCAGAGCTGCCCAAGACAGGATGCAGTCAGACTAGGATTACACTGGATTAGTTTGAAAAGCAGAAGAAACCCCGCAGACTGTATCAATCTGTTTACTGTGCCTGCAGCTGAGAGACAAAGGGAGATGGGGACAGAAAGGAAAAAGAGGGGGTACGAGTGGGTTTGGCAGGGCTGTAGAGAAATTAAGAGTCTCTTTCCCTGGGGAAAGGTTATTTGTAAGGGGATTGTACCAAAGTCACTTACAAAAGGGAAAATGCAATCTGAAGGGAGGACAAAAAAATGGAAGAGTGAAATGGAATGGGAGTTGGAAAAAAAGGAAAAAGGGGCAAAAAAGGAAAGCAGTTATGGGGTCTTAGATGTGTTCGTGATAAATAAAAAAAGTTTGGATGTCTTAAAAGAAAATAGAAACTTCAAGTTTTGACCCCTTCTTTCATACAATATACTTCAATCTCATCTCCTAGAAGTAACACATATTTCTGCCGTGTGTCAGTGAGAGGCTTAGAGCAGTGGTGCATCTCATACGTTCGTCACTGCCATTACTAACAGTCACACATTCACACTGGTGCATCGGCATAAAACATGTAAAAAAAATGTGCACTGGATACAGTTTGAGGCATCATTTCTAGTGTCTTTGTTTCAGTGAAATCCTGTCGAGGCCTTTATTATTTTGAAACTTAACCAGTAATTTGTGACTGCCAATTTTATATTTATTTGGGCTGAAATTGATTTTCTGATTCAAATCAATCGTTGGAATGGAATTGGGACAGACTGGATTCAGGAAATCGGTGGCGATACCCAGTCCTAATATTTATACTGATTCCTCTTCTAAACTGTTTTCTCAAAGAAGGAAGCCTTTTGTTTTCATTTCTTTCGAGGTCATTGTAACTGATAATAAAAGTAATTGTGTAATTTCATGTGTGTTACTTTCATACCGTTTCTGAGGCGGTTATCAAACCATGAAAATGTCATTCCGTTACAACCTGAATCACAACAGGGTTGAATTGTATGGTATCCCGCCGCTGGTTGCTTCATATGTATCTTTAATCAGCCTGTGGTAATGCATCAAGATGCGCATCGCTTCAGCCTCAGTGATGGAGATGCACTTCCCAAATCATTACTGCCCTCCTCTGCCCTCCACACCATGGAAACCATCCAAACAGCAACACACTTTCATGTTCTTATTTTGTTCCGAAGTGCACTCGAGCAGCTCATACATGACTTTGGAGTTCGTGGTCCTTTCTGCGCCCGGTGCCTTGATCTCTCCGTGACAGCCGCACCTTCCCTTTCCCTCTCTTCTTTATTTATGTCGTTTTGTGTGGTTGGCACCTCTATAGAGAGGATTGCACTGGATTAGCTTCTCCGCCTTCCCAACTGATCCGATCCATTTTGTGTAATCCAACTCAATTTAATTATGTTTATCGTTCCACCTCGCTGGTGCCGAGGAGCAGCAGCACACCTCTACCGAGATAAGCCCGGGGACTCTGTGCCTTTTCACTGGCACGGTGTCTGCCTGAGCCTGTTGCTTTATAAACAGATGGTGTAAGTCACCTCCACTCTCAGTAAATAAAGTGTTAGGTACAATATTATGTTTCCCCTTAAACATTAGGGTGACATGGGAATAAATATCCAAGGCTGAAGATCATAACCTCAATTTTTTCATGTTGTAAAGGGAATTTGTAGAGTTTTAACTGGCTCTCCATCCATCGCTCCCTCCAATATTGGAAGAATTAATGCGCCCACTATACAGTCTGCTTCATTACTTCTGTGAGTCTAATCCTTGGCTTACAGCTCAAGGAAAAAAAAATGAAGAAACCACTTTAGATTTCACTGAAAACCTCTGGAGTGATGGAATGATCAAGAGAAAGACGGATGGTCACGAACCACCAAACAATGCTGAGCTGCTTACATGTTTGCGTAAGTAGTGCCGTAAAGGTCTCTTTGCATGTTTTGGCCATTGGATATTCATTTCAGATATTGGCATTAAAAGATAAAAAAAAGAAAAGAAAGCGTAGTTATTTGATTTTTATTTTAAAAGACAAAAATCTAAGTAGAAACACACATTTTTTCATGGTCACAAAGGGATGAGTGAAGGTTCAAAAAATATCTTATTTTGATTTTCGATTTCAAAGAACAAAAATAGAACAAAGAAGAGAAGTGGAAAAAAAGGATGTATTTTCATATTCTGAGACCAGATGTGATCATTTACAAATTAAGAATAACAATGTGTACAGAGATGGATAATCAATGCACATTTTGCAGCGCACACACATTTCTCATTTTTGCAAAATTTTCACTGAACACGTTTTGTTCAAACACTCAAAAGCTGCAGTTTTTATCCAGAATTACCTTTCAGTGTATTGTCAACACAGAAGCTTGGAAAAGTACCTTCATTTTTCTTTCATTTTATATATATATATATATCGTTACGGCTCCAGTGCCAACAGTAACATATATGCAGACACAAAATACCATTGATAAGGTTTGTTACAATGCCGTATCCATCCCCAACCTCCTCCTTCTAAAGTTTGTCCAAAGTATTTAACATCACTTGACCGATACTTTTTTTTTTTTTTTACGTGCACTTATTCATACAGCCACCAGATGCATGTCATAGCCTTTTATTCATTTGGAAATGTACGAAATGTCCTGCTCAATGCCCATGAATGACGGTCACTCACAAAGCCTTATACTTTTTGTCTTTTTTTTTATCTACACATCACTGGCCACAGTCTCAGAAAATGAAAACAGGTTTATATCTGTTTTGTAGTAATTTAAGTTTTTGAAAATAAAAAATCAAAACCATTTTGAAAATTTTGCTCATTTCCTTTTCTTTCTTTATTGAGCTCATCTCCTTTTAACCATGGGAAAGATGTTTTTTTTATTTTTTTATTTTCTATACTTGGAGAGGATGCTGCGATGCCTAAAAGCTATGACTGAAACTCAGGGTCATTCCGCCAAATCTTCACTTCTAAACTCTCAAGTTAAAAACATTAGCATTGTGCTCTTTAAAAATGAATATGAACTTTTCTTATTATTCAAGGTTGAAAACACTGCATTTCATTTTTCCACTTCCTTTTTTTTTCTTTTGCTAATAAACGGTTTGGAATTTTTGTGAAACGGTGCCTGTAATTTGTAATACAACCATGTTAAAAAAAATGGCCTTTTAATATCAAAAACCTAAAAATACTGTTGTGCAGCCAGTTGAAGGGCTCACCTTAAAGAAACAGAGAAACCATCCATGTTTAAAATCAGACCTTTTCTTCCTTTTGAATGTAGAGGCTCAATTATGCCCTATGTGGTGTGGAATTTTGTTGTGAGTTGAAACGTATTCATGGCGTCCCGCTTTTTATTGTATATGGACGAGGAATGCCTTCAATCCAGACTCTTTCGGTGTCAGTGGAGTCAAAGCAGGAGACGTTCGAGCCCAGCGAGTGGAGAGAATAAACCCTGCTCTGTTTTTTCTCTTAAATGCTCCTCTGTCATCTGCACCGCCTTCGTAAAAACCCTCTAATACACTGGGGCTAGGCTATTATTCACAGCCTGTTCTGTATTCCGGAGAAGTCGGTTTTGTTTTGTTTTTTGGTTTTATTACTATTATTATTACTTTTTTGGAATATATGTAGTTTTTTTTAAAGAATATAGACCCCCCCCCAAAAAAAGCAAACAAAAGGCACAGCATATCTTGTTTAACAATAGCCACAGTCATGGTTAAATCAAGTGCAAAGCACTGCTATAAAAGTATAAAAGTGTGTATAAATAGTAAAAGGAAGCTGCTTCATCATAGACACATCACATAAGTCCCTGAAGAAAAAAAAAAAAAAAAAAATCAGTACAGAATCTTCATTATAGATTCTCACTCAAAGTCTCTTATTCATTTATTAAGGGCTTAAATATTAAGGTTGTGAATAGTTCATAAAACTGTTTATTTGTAATGTTTATATGGCACTAAACGTGCATTGTGTAGCATCTTTAGAAAGTTAAATGATGTATAAATAAATACTTTAGTTAACATGAAGACCGGTAAATGATTACACGATAAGATAGTGAGTTAACTGTTAATTAAGTGTGTTTTTGCAGCATTAACTAGTGTGAATGTACAGTATTTTTCAAAGGGCCCCTGTCATAGCACAGAGAAAAATAAGAACAGAACAGTCACATACTTTATGTCACGTAGAGCCTGCATCTCTACAAATCCCATTAGAAAAAAAATCTAAATAAAACAAGGTCAGGTTACATTCTCGTGTCGCCGTACATATAAGTTAATAGTCATTTTCAGCCGGTAATGTCTCTGAGCGTCACCATTCTTTCAGAAGTAACCGCTCGCAGCATTCATCTTCTTTGCCGCGTTACGTATTAAATGTCCTGCGCACCTTTTTGAAAAGAGAAAAAGCAGCAGCGCGGTTCTTTGGTGGTGGGCATGAATGTTTAATGAGCGAGGACGGTGGGATATCAGTAAATGAAAGTTAAGTGCATTTTCTGGGTTTTTGGAGCAGGAGAAGTTATCCTGTAATGTACTGAGAGAGGAGGAGACACGGATGCTCATTTACCAGCAGTGCCAAGAGACCTTTCCTCGCGTCCTGCTGGGCTGCCTGCTTCGCTTGTGTCTCCCGTCTCTATTTTAAGAGCCTGATATTAAAGCCTAATTGTGTTCAGAGTTTTTAGGGACATCTCCTTCTGCTTCTCCTGCCCCTTTTTCAAATCAAATTCCATGCCAACACAGTCGTTAAAAACAAAATACAGTGCCTAACAAACAGTGTCGTTTGTACTGAACTTTTGAACAGACTACGATGTGATCTCATCTCCTCATTTCCATTAATACAATGTATTTGCCAGATGCGGCTTGTGTATAGTTTTTGTCACCTTGTTAACATGTCACAACTGTTGCAATTGTCTGTAAAACATTCATTAAGTCTTATACCCGAGCCATAAACACGGGGTCACATCAGGATATACGACCCTCATAACTGTGCTAGTTATCTACTCTCTCTGGAGTAAGGCAATAAATTCTGTTGCTGCTGTATGTCTGACGCTCTGGTGGCTCATAGGTGCTCCTCCACTTTGCCATTTGGCAGCACTTCTTGTTAAAGTTTGACCTAGGATTTGCCCAATAAGATGCTTGTTAAAGTTTGACCTGGAAGTGAATCTCGGGTCTGTCTGCTTGTTAAATCGCTAAGTCTCTCTCTCTCCCCGGCCGTCATTAGTGTACAGAAAAATGTTTGGAGCGGCTGTGGAGTGTATTTTTGGAATTCCTTGACAAAAGACCTTGTGAGGAGCACATGGCTCTCGCAACAGCAACAGATTGGAGTTTTAATCACAAAAACCTTTATTTCATAGACTCAGCTGTTCTGCAAGTGAAATTATTTAGACAGAGCCAAAAAAAATACTTTGATCTTCTTGGTATGGTGTTTAATATTGGAAGAACCACATTTAAGTAAACAAACAAAATATGTATATAAGTTTAGGGTTTCTTTTTGCAGAAAATTGCCCTGAAGGACATTTTGACTTAATTATCAAAATGTTGTGTTTCTTCTTGAAATTAATTTTGAAATGAAAACAAAAAAAGTTCTCTTAATTTTTTTCTTAATGTTTTACTAATACTCTACACTAATACTAATACAAAATATTTTAAGTGAATTTGAAGCTGCTTTTCCACTGCCAGTCTCATCTCGACTTGACTCGACCTGGCTCGGTTTTGGCAGCAGCAGTTATAGTCCTCCCTCAGCTCGGCTGGTCGTCATAGCAACGCAGCGTAAACTATTTTAACATTGTCTTCAGGCAGCTACGAGCGAGGCAACAATGGAAGAGAATGAGACTTAAAATTGTAAGTTAGAATTTCCGAAATACAATGTTATATTGAGATTTTTCCAGGTGAGACTGAACTCAAATCTGTGGTCGATCAAGATAGAGCCTACTTGAAAATTTACTCCGACGTTTTTCTGGGATTTCCTGCTATCTTGGCTTCGGTGTCCCACATCGCCTAATGATGCCACACGTGTACTGACACAGCAACAATTCTGGATCGACCAATCTGTGATCTGCATGATTTTCCGCCACATTTATTATCGCTTTGGCCCGCTTGGAACCTCAGTGAAGGTGACACTAGAAATAGTATCTGATAGTACCTGGACGTCGCTGCTCTCACGTAATAGACGCCAAAAAAAACTGAAAACATTCATTCATATCATCATCACCATTATTGTGTATTTTAAGTAAATTAATAATTCCATTTTGTTGATTTTGTAGGATTTGAGGAGATGTTTTTGCAGTGCGCGGCAGCTCTGTCATTGAGATATTTATAAAACAAAAGCTCGGCTGCTGCAGCTATTCATTAGGCGGCTCATTCTTTGACAGGATCACATGTATAACAGCTCAATTCTTTTCTGTCAGAAGTAATGCATCTCTGGCAGAGACGATTATAATTACAGCGAACGCGCAGTCCACACAGTGAACGCCTCCTGAGCTGCCATGTCAATAGGAAGAGGTGAATGGATAGAAATCAGGTTTATAGATCTGTGGTTCACAGGCAGCCACCCCTCCACCAGAGGCCCGAGGTTTTAATTGCTGTCTGACCAGGATTGGTTGTGTGTGAAGATTGGTTGCGTTGATATGAGAAGTAGGGGGAAGGAATGGTTTTCTTTCTCTGTGGTTGTTGTATTGACAGCTTCTCATCCTGGAGGAGCTGATAAGAACACGGGATCCAGGGAGACACACAGAGGAGTGGATTGCATTTCAGGGCCAGGAATCAGAGCTGTTTTTGGGGTCTGTAGCAAGCCTTAGAGAGCCCCCGCACTGACACTCATATCCCTCACCTGAAGACACAAAACCTGGCTCAAACTCTCACCGAGGCTAACGGTATTGCTCCACAGCTGAGGGACAGAAAATGCCAGAGCAGGTGGCATGCGCGAGCTTGTAACCTTGTAACATAAATGAAACAGCTGCATGCAGAGGAGCATCGTATTTAAAATCAATGAGGGAAAGTGCATTGATTTACAAAACAAAACACAAACACAGGGGAGCTGGCTGCATGTGTTCTGTTAGGTCACTGTTTGAGCACTGCTTTATCTAACGGAGCATCTGCCTAGGCACGTTTGGAAACAAAAGAGTATTACAGTTTTACTCAGTTACACACTAACACTGAAACACACATACCTTATTCTTGACCAATTTCTTGCTTGTAACGAGTGCTGCGCAATGTATTGTCTTAGCTTTATCACTGCGATGTACGCATGTGCGATAGATTCACTGCCAAGTAACACCTTTAACATGTCATACTACAACCTTATTAAACTCTCAGTCACACAGTTGTTAATCAATGTCTAATTCAAATATGCCAAAACTTTATGACTTCAAGCCAAAAAAATACAAATACACAGTGTTCTCTAAAACAGCCTTCAGAAATTATAAGGCACAAAGATAAAATATGAATAAGATTGCTAATTCTGAACAGTTTTGATTTAAAAAAGAAAAAAGAAATCTGATGCAAAGAAAATTAAAGTCACAATCAGTAACGATCAGACCCCACACCTTCACTGTGGGTAGTTGTCTTCAGACCGAACCTCTTATCGGATGTTGCACAAAGGAGTTAAATATCAATTCCTGTGTCCCTTATCTTGTGCTAGAGAACAACCAGTGATTGTATATAATTTCATGGCAAAGCAAAAGGAGGAGATGTCATAAACTGCACAAAAATTGCATATTCAAACCAAACTGGTGGACTTTCTGTTGATCGTAGGGTATGACTACAAGAGGCTCTTTTGTCTGGACCTGATACA
Source organism: Coranthus polyacanthus (assembly GCA_037367275.1). Taxonomy (NCBI): domain Eukaryota; kingdom Metazoa; phylum Chordata; class Actinopteri; order Kurtiformes; family Apogonidae; genus Coranthus; species Coranthus polyacanthus. Next base: position 14,913,083 of record JAPQRN010000003.1, read on the forward strand.
GACATGCCCATCAAATTTGGTTCATCTAGATGACACAGAATGGTGGGGGTTTAATTATTTTTATTTTGAAGGGGGCGCTACTCAGCCATTTCCGGCGAAACATCAAAATGAGGTGTGTCGCCAAGGAAACACTGTTTAATGAAAAGCCATAATTTTGATAACTCGTCATCGTAAAGGTCTTTAGATGAAACTGACCAAATCTGAAGACACTCAGGTCACGTCTCTAGGAGTCTGTTCAAGTACAAGGGCTGGAAATGGCAAAAACATGGACAAGCTTGCAATATTGAAATAAAAATGGTTTATTTTCTGTTGGGTTAAGAGCATGGCTAAATTCAAACCTTTTGTTGGGGAGTAATTACTGACATTTTCCACTACTGCCACTATTGAGCCATTATACCACACCCATGTCCAAGACCCATAAAATATTTTGTTTTTTGCCACTTCTGATGAATCTGAAAAGCTCTGTGAGTTTTTGAGCATGTTAGCCTTTCAAAAATATGATTATTTTGGGAGAAGAAAAAGAAGAAGGATCCATACAGATTCAAGAGGGCAAAGACATCGCAGGACCGGGAGGAAACTCCACATATAGAGTGGGGATCACATCACCGATCAATATGTGATGTGTAACAAAAGCCAAATATCAGGGCTCGGTAAGACACGTATCTGACCCTTGCGTAAAATGACATCACTCCACGCACTTGACTTATTGCTCCTTTTTACTCCCTTTGAGACTGGAGTACGTACAGCGCCGCAGGACAAATTGCACTATATGTGTTGTAGATCTCACTGTCAGAAGTACATTACCCCCACTGAGCTCCTCAGTTCACCCTGTGAGATAATTGTGACCCCTGCTGAGAGGGAAGAGCCTAACTCGGAGGAGCCTCCCTCTGTTCATCACAAGTCGTACGTTTCAAGCTTTTCCCCCTTCGACTTCCAGCGTTAATCTCGAGCTCGTGCCTATGATGCTTTTCTTACATCCACTCCATCTCTGGTGCTTAGTACAGTTAGCTGTGGGGTCCCTTGTCACATGTCCAAAGCTGTTCTCTCACAGCTTTTTCCATCCGAGGTTATTGTCTGTGGAAGAAAAAGCCTTTTCGCAATGTTTCTGTCACATTGCCTTAGTAAGATTTCAGCTTTCTAGTCATGAGGAATGTTAGTGATGAGGATGAACGTGATAATGATTTGAACTAAAATGCGTTTATATCCAAATTCTGTATGCGCAACAGAGCACATTTTTATTAGTATTAGTCTAAACTTATTCGCTGTAATCCCTGCTGTGAATTACAACAGTGACACACATGATCAGTAGATGTTGGTGTATTTGGACCATATTTACTTTAGAAACAGGAGTAGAATTTGATATAACCATACACACTTTACTATTAAAAGAAAGTAAAGCAGCAACAAATGATTATTAATTAATCACTCAGGTCAATAAACAACATTTCCTACATCCAGCTACTTCATTGTTAAGATTTTCTGCTTTTTATTTCTGTTGGTTGAAGAAAAGACATGGGCTTGACCCTTACGTGAATGTCATATTGAATTTCTATATATGGGATTTTTATATATACATGTATCTACATACATAAAGTGGAAACCTGTACAAAAAATATATGAAACCTATTAGAAATTGTAAAACAAAATATCACATAATGACATATATGTCTAGCCTATACAAAATATATTGTTTTTACTATGCATGTTTCATATATGTTAAAGTATATCAGCACATAAACTGATAGTGAGTAGACCAAACAGCTAAACAATTAATTCTACTAGAAGATTAGAAACTAATGCACGTTTTTTTTTGACGTACGTGCTCTGTCGAGTCCAGCATTTTCCTCACGTTTGTGCTGGTGCAGGTGTTGTAGTAACATTTTTCAATTAAAAAAAATGCTTAATGTCATAGCATTTTGGACAGTTATTACTATATCTGTGTGCAAAAATGTGGAGAAGCTACAGCTGATAAACTACGGCCAAAAAGCTTAAAAACAAAAGTTGCTAAAGAAATGCACTGGGGGCCAACGACAACCATTAGATGTGGGTTTTGATGCTCTCCAAACTGATTTTACATTAATTTGGTGTAAGTGGTGCCCAGAATGGACGCTGCACCTAAATCATAGAATGGTTTGGAAAACCCTACAAAAGTACAGTACAAAACCCTACCCTACAAAAGTTGTAGCTCCATACGTTTCTCATTGTTACATACAAAAAACAAATGCACTGTCTTTGTCCCAGATTTAAAATTGTGTTCATTCATAAGCCACAAAAGCACCTTTGCTCAGTAGCAGAACTAATGTTGATTCCCTTTGTGATCTATCAGTATAATGTCAATGTAGCAGAACACACACAGCGCATTTATGATTTATGTGTATATATGTTGATCTTGTCAGACAAAATCGCAGGGTTTTGTCATCGCAGCACAGCAGTTTGGAAATGGTTTGTATGTGGGTAATGTTTATGCTTAGGGTGAAACTGAATCACTATTTCATACTCATGGTTTTGTTTGACAACAGAGGCAGAAAAAAAATGTAAATGAGAACAGCTTTCGAGTGAATTCAGCTGCACTGAAACAGCAAATGTGAGCACAGAGAGCAAGAGGGGGCTGACAATCTGCAGCCTGCGTAGTGAAGTCAACCAGACCAAACTTTGGTCTGGTACTCGACACTGAACAAGACACTTCCCATTGTATTCTGCAAACCACAAATACGTGTGATGTCAAATTTTGTGACCCAAACATCCAGTAGGTTTCATAAAATCATTTCTAGATAAGTGTATTTTAACCTCATGGTGTCACATATTATATTCATAGCAATTCTTGTGATTAGGTTTAGGCACTGACTAGTCTCACATAGCCACACATATCTCCACAGTGCTGGAGATATGTGTGATATGTCAAAGTTGGAGCAGAGTTCTCTGGGTTGTTTGGCTACTTCTTTAAACAAATCACACTTTGTAAAATAGCGTTGGTGGAGCAGTTGTTTTGGTTGAACACATGCGCATGAGGAAGCACGCCGTGGAATTAAAATTGATGAAAATGAAAATACCTACAAAAGAAAATGCCCAAAACAAAAGGCCAATGTCTTTGTCAAAACCTGCCATTTCCAGCTTGTAGTTGCAGCTTTGAGGTTGTTCTTTCATGCAGTGAGTGATGTGATAAAAAGCGATGATCTTTTCCTAACCCTAACCAAAGTGTTTTTATTGCCCAAGCCTAAAAACTTGCAGGAGTCTGGATGTGAGTAAATATTCTTAAATATGAGAAATGTCTTGTAGTAATCGAAAAATTGTTGAGCTACAGGAGGAAGCTGTGTATTTTCAAATTCTGGCATTTTCTCCCCTGATTTTGGCTCCTGCAGCTCTAAGACTTTATATATATATATATAAATGTAGAAGATGTACAAGTGGTCTCACTCTTAAAATAAAATATGGAAAACAATGTTGTTCCTTTGCTTGGATATTATGCACACAATTGTTTTAGCTTCTTACGAATTAAATTTAACTCAGTATTAGTTGAAATATCTCATGAAGACAAAGTTTGACATGTTCTTAAAAGAGATTCTTTTTCTAATAAAAACAAACATAATCGACAAGACTATTTTTCTTTTTTGGGGAAAAAAATCTAATTTCCCAGAAACAAAGCTTTTTCTAGTTTTGGAAAATCCGTTTTTGCAGTGTAGACGTATCCGTGGTTTGCAGAAACGTACAATGGTACCGTTTTTTTCCCTGGTGATTGGGTTGAGTATGACACATTCAGTGTTTTGTTGTCTGCTTTACATTCACTTGCTCTTGTCAAAAATGTCTCCGTGCTTTGCTTGCAGAGTAGTATATCAACTGGCTATCACTGCCGTGCACCCTACTGCATTACATTCTTTCCCATTATCCTGTAATCACCACTTGTAGCCACAGTTTCGCAAAAAAAAAAAAAAAAAAAAAGGCTCCCTTTAATGTCTCTTTTCAATCTTTTCTACTGACTGCCCCAGTATTATTCAGTTCCAGTCCAGTCTGACTACTGTTCCCTTCACACAACACAAATAAGCCCCATGGCAATCGGTGGTGTCTGCCTCATTATCATATTTATTTAAAGTATCATATGACCCATTTCATTCCAACATGGGTTCCTCTCGTCATGATTGAGTAGTCCCATATTTAAGGGTAGTCTCCGGAGAGGCTGCTGTGCATAATGGGAACATTATTAAGCATAGTCACAGGACTGTCCTTGTCATTAAAATGAAAAGCGAAACACTTCTTCTATTCCTAACTAAGCATTGTTTTAGGTTACATCAACTACATTAATACAGATACAGTCAAAAAGTGCAGACTGTAAAACTGGAGCCGTCGATCTTTCTGTGGAGAGAAATCCAACTCAAGCGATCAATGATCTGTCATGTAAGCAATATGAGATGAAATACTGAATATGTTTGCCTGGCGGCTGGTGATATAGTATATAGAGTCATGTTGGTGAAAGGAAAGGGCTGTGGTGCTGCCCTTTGTAACGTGACCACTCTAATGGACCACATCTGATGAATGATCATGATTGAACCAATAATACGAGGAGAAATCTGTCTGATTGCCAGGTATACACATCAGCGCGAAGTTTAATAGCTGAATCTGTCACTAAATGTCTCAAACTCGTTTACAATGGCCACTGGCCTGTGGCTGGTAATGGAAGATTAATAGCAGGCTACCGGTCCATCTCTGATCGGAGTTATCGAATGGTTTCCCTTGGATACGTTTCTCAGGACTTGGCCCACGTCTGGGGTGCTATTGATCGGCCTCTTGCAAATTTATGGTTATGTTTCTTCAATTTGCACAAAGGCAAAAACATTGTTGTCTCTGCTGGCATCAGTCATTGGCTTCCTGCAGATGTGGCTGCGGCAGTAGGTCTCAACTCTATCTGTCCCTCTGTCCCGAGAGAGCCGAACCCTCTCCTTTAGTGACAAGGTGAATGTCATCGCTGTTATTTTATCCATCTAATTGACCATGACCTTCTCAATTCTTTACATTTAGGAAATGTTTATTGATAAGCATTGCTCCCTGGTGCTTTAAATACTGTACCTGCTGATATGATATCACTGGTTTGCTCTTTTAGACTATTCTGCTGATTTCAGTTGTCCGGACCGCCATGCTCTTCTTCCTTTGGGGTGATGACTTTCTTATCTGAGTGTCCTATAGGCTTTTGGATATGAGAGCTGTAGTTTTTTTCTTTAAAAACCCAGACTAATCCGTCCTGACCCTGTAACCGCAGCTTTAGCCTCAAATTTAGCATGGCAACCCTGCCCATTTTGCTCTTCAGGCCATTTCCCAAGACTGTGTAGTCTTTTGATTGACATCTCATTAGCTAGTAATATTAATTACACCGTCACAGGGGTAAATGTGTCAGCAAAATCCAACCTTTAGATAATTTTAACCCTTTAATATCCACCCTTTTCATGGAGCTTCTACTTAGGGTTAGGCTCTCAACAGACTAAGTGTAAGGCCAAAATGCATGTATAAGACTTTGTTCGAAAGAGAAAAACTTCTAGTTTCTGTGTTTTTACTCTACTTGAGATGCAGCGATGAGTTTTTTATCTGAGTGTCTTATAGGCTTCTGGATACCAGAGCCGTAGCTTTTTTTTTTTTAAAAACGTAGCCTAACCTGCCCTGGCCCTATAACCCCAAACTCGCCTCCGATTGATTTAACCTCAGCTCCAGCTTTACCCTCAGATTTAGCTCCTTGTCAACCTGGCAACCCCACCCCCACCCTCCGTTCTCAGTGCTGTCTCGTTTAGCTTCAATGCGCGGGGGTTTCATTACCTCTGCCTTAGTCAAATGGCTGGGAGCTTTGGACTGATATTTCAACTGAGACATAATTAATGAGATGTGCATGTCTGGTTCTCTCTCCTCCGAGCAAAGAAGTGTAAGACGTCTGCAGGGACTAAGTACAGTAGCTAAGAGCTGCAGGAGGAGGACAGTATTCTTTGTGCAGTTACTGAGGTGCAGCCACGGTAGAATCGCAACAATAAGCAATTTCATGTTTGTTCTATATAAAAGAAAAAAAAAAAAACTCTGACTGCATTGGCTTGAAATTTGCTGCATTCTGCTTTAATACACGGTGCTTTATATCCAGTAAAAACAGCAAAACCACATGGATTTCTAAGCACAATCTGCAGCGTATTTTGCACCTAAATTTAAATGCAAAATTGAATTTCTGTGTAAAATCAAGAAGTCGTTGGAAAAAGAAATTAACAACAAATAACAGAAACACGATCATGACTTAGAGCGAAACTTCACCTCCCACTGCATGATTTTTAAGTGGTACAGTCTGCCCACCTACAAAAATGAATATCAGCTTAAGTGGACACTTTGTTTACAATATTTTCACCACTTTACCTTGCCATCAGACAGCTCTGAAGTGGTCTTCAAACTGCCAAAAGAAAAACCATCAATTCAACCGCTTTTGTTATTGTTCAGCTTTGGTGTTTTAATACGTTAGTTCAGATTCAAACTGACAAACAAATTAACCGAATTAACCCACAGCTTTGTGGATGAAATTACTGAACCATTGTTAGGGTGATGAGTGCTGTATTGTGGGATATAAAATATGACTGGTTTGTGGAATTAATTGCATAATAAATCTGCAGCCTAACCACAGACAACTAACTTTGTTTAGACAAACGACTATACTATAAATTTGGATTGAAACTAATTTCTTATATTTTATATTTGATGCTCACGATTGTGTACATGAGATCCTAATTTACGTAGGTAGACATCTACTGTACGCCTATTGAGGTAATCAAACCTAAATATCAAATCATGAAAACCAATATATTTTCCTCTGGAGAAGTATTTTCAATCTGTCACAGCATATTATTTTTCATCCCCTCCTTCATTACTAAGCGTAATCTGTTTTTACAGCATCTCCACCCTGACCGCTTTTAACCTTACACACATTAAAGTGGTCTGCAATCTAGAAAATCATACTGAGTTTATAAATAAAAGCTTTTTGTGAGCATCTTTCTTCTTGTTCTCTGTACAGGTGCTCTGTCAAGGTTTTTTTTTTTTTTTCTCTGTTAGCATTTATATAACATCATAAACATCTTAGAAATCAGCTTGTAAAACTGGATTTCAACCGACCATGTAGAAAAAAAAAAAACAATTGTTCAAATTGCCCTACATGTTTAGAGCCAAAAATGGAAATCCTGACATTGTACTTCATGAATGTATCACCTGATGCAGTGTTAAAAAGGTGAAGAAGAGCAAACAGTCCCATTCTGACACAAAGGTACTAACTTTGCTACACAGTGTTACATTTGCTTTGTTCGTGTAGGTTGTTCACTGACAGCTTTGGAAAGAACAACGGAACCACCAGAACAAAGCTACTTAAGCATAATAATAAAGCCCTGTGGCAATGCTACAATCATCATAAACAGGATATGCTACAGTTTTACATAACAATGCGTAATGACCATTCTGGCACCGAACACAGCTGCATTTAGAAGTACTTTTCTGGCTCACATAATGTCTTTAAATTAGTAGAGGTATTGCTATTACGGAGTCATGAAAAAAAGAGTTAGAGCTGCCCTTTCCACTTGTTTTCATGTGTCCTGTCAGTTCATTGCTTTTGAATGATAGTTAAACAATTTCCAGTCATTTCAGAAAGATGGAACTGAAACTCATGGAACACAAACAAGAACGAATAACAAAATGGCAAGTACTGCGTACACAGGGAAACCTTTTAATGTTACCAACAAAGGTTACATATCTTCAAGGACGTGCGGAGCCGGAACCTGTCAACAGCGTGTCCATTTGTTTTGAGCATGTACGGTTAATGTCAGAAGTGTGACTTCACTTCATGAAAGTAAACAGTGTCACGGCAAAATGCAGTCCATGGTTGAAATTAGCTGTAAGTCATTAGCTTTTTTTTAATTTCCTCTGGACGAGGTCTTTATTTGTTGATAGTGGATAAAGTGTGGGAGGGTTAGAGCAAGGGGAGAGTAATTGATCATGGATGGCGTTGTTCTCTCAAGAAAATTGAAATAAAACATGCTGAAATGTGCGGCAAATGCATTAGCTATATGTCATTTTATCATGTTAACGGTATATATTATTGATGCTCATCGATTGTGAAATTGTGAGATACCGTTGTTAAAATTGACAATGTGGCAGATAGCTGATGTTTAAAGTCTTTCAGCCCCTCATCACACTGTCTTTGAATGACACTGACGGCTGAGTGACGAATCGGGACGGATACGAAGTCGCTGATGTAAGCCAACAGAACCCCGGAGGTTCCAGACTAAAAACAGGGTCAGTAACGTTTCCAAGTCTCAGTTTTAGGGATCCTAAAATGTCAAAGTAGTGTGGATGCTAGGCGTAATTAAGGTGTAAAGATAGCAAATGTTCTGTGTTTTAAAACAAAAGCATTTTAATGTGGACGTAGTTTTACAGTGTATCGTCTTTACTTTGGCATTTTTAAGTTGCCAGTATATTCTGCATGGGCACTGAGGTTAACAGCACATTATGTGTGTATGGCCTTTAGCTGCTGAGATTCTTTTCCATTATCACCTGCCCACAGTTGGCATGTATGTGCTTCAAAGGCGTGTTTCACACCCAGGCTTTCACAGCCATTATTTAATGGAACATTTTCTCTGCCAACTCTCATGCAAACACACTTACTATTATTTGCCATTGTCATAGCACAACAACGGTCTGGTGTTTTTGGACAGATTACAATAAACCAGTGCCGTGCAAGTTGATTCTGGTGCTTTAAACTCAGAGCTGCACTGGGTGAACTTAATGACAGCAGTGGACAGCTGCCTCCTATATTTTTCAACTTGAGCTGCCATGCTAATGATGTGTAGTGGGTGGTGATGCACCCGGGCATTACACATGCCTCTGCCATGGTTTGAGAACAGATTCTCACTTTCAGATGACATAAAGCCACGTCGTCAATGTGTTACCCTGTGAACTGTCATGCCAGAGAGTATGCATATCCTTCACAGTCCCTAGTTTTTTGTCATTTCACAGCCTTATTTGCTCATACGTCTCAGGTCGCGGCTCTGACATTGGCAACACTGTCAAAGATTACTGTGAGACGATATTGCGAGAGGTAGTGCCAGCCCACATCTCTAAGATAAAGGGCAGTGCAGAGAACAACGCCTTAAACAGCCATGTCTTACCAAGCGTTTAAGATGCTCGATAATTGGGAAACAGTACCTGCGATTTCAGATTTTCCTCCCCTTGAATCTTTCCAGTCGATGTTTTTCTCTGCTCCGATTGTTTGACTGAAGCAACGAGCTAGTGGGTGACAACATGCTGCAAAATATGGTTAACATGTTTCATGTGACACTTCAATTTCCTCTCTGTCAGTCATTGCAGCTGCTGTATCTCTGTTATTGCTCTGCTCCACTGACAGCTCATGATAGATCTAGTTCTCCGTTCACAGCAGAAACATGTGATTACACATACAAACACGTAAATATATGCATACATGCAAGTGAGACCTACATACACCTGCTTGTAGAATACGAACATACTTTAGTTAGAATTCCATCCTAAAACGTCATATATATCAATTACAAATTAGAAATGTGAATAATTCTCTGAGCAGCTCTTCTTTTTTCAATACTACACAGCAAAAAAGTAATTAACACAGTAAAATGGGCTTGTTTCTTGGAGTCTCACTTTTTTTTCCTAGAAAGAAAAATAATCTTGGCAAGCATGTTTTTTGTTCTAAAAGTAATCTCATTTTAAGAAAATATATTAGAATATTCCAGGAGAGGAGCAAGATTGTTTTCCTTATTTTAAGGAATTTATTTTTCAGTGGCTAGAGTTTTATTCTAGTTTTAAGAAATCTAGCCAAGCAAAATGTGCTTACCTCATTTGCAGATTTTTTTGCTTAGTAGAAGACAATTTACTTATATTTAAAGCCTCCGGAAAAGTATTACAAAACGTAAACAGCTCATTGTGCTGTTTAGACCATTTCTCAAACTGTTTTAGGCAGATCATGTTTTGACTGACATCTCGTTAGCTTGTAATGTTAGCTACTCTAGCCTGACTGAGGCTAAACATGTTAGCACAATCCAAAAGTTAGATCATCTTTACATAGTCTAATAATACGCTAATAAGTCTGTTACACACCAGTTAACTGTACCGATGGTTAGCAACTTACATTATCAATGTCCTGCCTAGACTGATATGTAAACAGTTAACTAGTTAACAGCTGGTAGTAAACGGTAGCTAGTAGCTAACGGTAGTCAGTTGTCCCACCCAAATTAATTAGCTACCCTTAGCTACCGTTAGCTAGTAACTAATTTCGGTACGACAACTAACTGGGATTTTCTCCAGCCTAACAACAGCCAATTCAAACCCAATATCAGAAAGTTTACAAAAATCTAAATGACAATATTTAAATTTTGGATGAAAGAAATTTACAAATACTTTTGGTGTTTAACATCATGTACATGTACAAGTCCCTAAATGACATTTCGAAGGCTATTGTGTATTTAGGTTTTACTTGTTTTATGTAGGGTATAAAGAAATGCGCAGTCCGTATGATTTACGTCAACACAGCTGGTTCTAAAATAATCTGAAACTCCATGAAAATTGATTTTGTTTACAGTAAATCCCGCACTATCTGGGCACAGAGGGGACGGCTCCTGGGTCCCCATAAGCTTTGCTGTGGCCGGGGAGAGATTGTCATAAAAATGGTGCGTCCTGGAGAGACAGCCGGCGGCATTGCTGAGTCGACAGCCCCGCTGTGTCCTAGAGTAGTCCATTAGCTCTACCTGCCCCTTTTCTCCACAGGATCCCCACAGCACTAAATGAAGCCAGGCATATTTTCATCTTCCTGACAGCCGGGCTGCGGCTGCAACCATGGGAGATGGAGGTCTGTGTCAGCCTGCACATTCTGCCGCATTTCCGTTGGCACGATTGGCCCAGATGCACTGACCAGTATATCAGTCATTCAGGCGCTTAATTTTTATTTTAGAACGACAGATTTCATTACAGCAAACAAGAGGGACATCATGGTAACCTTACATTAGAATTTGAACAAGAATATATTGTATAGTATGATACAGTATATTGTATCGTACTGGGGCTAAGCACCAATACAATGCAAAGACATGCATTAACCCTGCTCGGTTGGAGCAGTTTATTGTACAAAAACCCAACACACAAACAAACAAAGATACATGTAACTGATAAAATATACAATCTATAAAATCTACAAATGTATAAATAAACAATATTACCAAGCCAGGAAAGAGTAGAAAACAATCAGAAAAAAAGAACTGATCAAAAATGACAAAGTTAAAACGATACTTAGGGCACATTTAGAAGGTGAATTGCAGAGTGAATGAACAATTTAAAATACTGGTTAATACTGTATATTGACATCTCAAATGCAACTTCCCTTGCAAGCGTATGGCCAGAAGGAGCCAAAAAACAAGCAGCTTTCAGGAGAATTTGTTGTTTACAGAAAGAAGTCAGATTTTTGAGTTTCGGTCTGATCTGAACAGATTTTAACTTTGCTTTTTATGCTGTTATCGATAGCAGATTCTCCTGTCAGTTTGACACACCAGTCACTATAGATTTTGTTGACAAATTATGTGAAAGCGACAGCCCAATGCATTGAATAAATACATAATTCCTGCTTTTTGTCCATCAAAGGTGCCTACAGACTGAGATTTCAGTGACCTTAGAAGATTGCGATGGTGTGTAGACTGTGTGAAACGAATCTAATAAAACCTTGCTGTGACTTCAGTTTAATGTATGTAGACTGTACAACGATAACACCTACTGAATCACAGACTGCAATGCAAGTCAATATAGAAGAATAAATCGTGTGTTGTCCATCTGCACTGCTATGGTGAAAACAATGGTGCTAAGCTAAGGATTGATTGCACTGTTACAACCAAAACTATCACCAGAAATAGAAGAAACAACAGTTGATGTAATGTTTCTTCTAGACTGGTAAGATGGCTATGTAGCAATACCTTCTCAAGGTAGCTAATAGTGGACGCTAATGTGGACACCAAGACCACAACTTCCTGGTAAAATGCAGCGCCCTTCTCTTGATAGTTGGACTACATTTTTGAATTGTAATCGCACAATTTATGAGAAGATGGCAGAAAAATTGACATATTTAGCACCTTGTTGCTTATTGTTTTTCAAACTGTTCTGGGGGAAGTTTAGATTCAACGGGTGGGTGCTTTCATTAAAAAAAGGAGACAGCAGTACTTGTAAAGGCAAAAGAAAACGTCTGACGGTCTTGCTTAAATAAGCTAGTTACTCTACAAGTTTAAATGAGAAAAACTAGTCTGTAGCTGTGGTAGCTAGGCAACATCATGAACGCAGTGGCGTGACGCTGGCCAAGTTAGTTACGATCGACAATTGCACATATGTTCACAAACACCTACAGTGTGTCTGTTGAAATGCTTCCTGCAGTTCTCGCAGTTCTGCTCGTCCCGTGGAGACAGTAGAAACACCAGGCAGCCGTAAAGCAACTTGATTGTCTGGTCCTAACCTGTTTATCTCTGCTGCTTGAAGCTTTTTGTGTTTCTGGTGACTCGCTTAATTAACTGATAATAGAACATGAATTAAATCAATTAAAGGGAGCATGAAGATATAGTCTTTTGACACAGTAGACAATAGTGTTTAGCATGAATATTTATTCTTGAACTTGGCGGTAGGTATAATGTCAGGATCTGTTTACCAACTTTTTTTCCAGAGTTTTCAATCGTATCTCATGCTGGAAACCACCCAACACTGAAATATATGTAGCAAACATATTGTCACAAACAGTGACAAACCTCTTTACTCATTCAGCAGAAATATGGCAACCACTAGATTTGTCAGATTTGTTTTTCTTAATCTATTAGATTATCGCTAAATCTGTGAAAATACCTGTTGATAACCCTCCCTAGTCCAAGGATATGTATTAGAACATTCCATTCCATGTTTTATGTAACTAGCAAAAAGGCAAAAACCATCACTATCACTTCACTATCACATATCCAAGAAATGATTCAAAACTTCAGGTTAAAGAAGCTGTAACTACTTTGACAAATAGATGCCAATTGATGTTTTTCCTCAGTCAACTAATCAATACATCTGTTCTTTTGGAGTGTGTTTCCACCTGGTGAATGTCAATTCAATATTAACTTTCCTGTTCTGTTTAGTTCTCCATCGACTCTTCAGATGCAAAATGCTGTACTGTGTTGTAAAATGTGTTAGAAATCTCTTCCGTCCCATTCTTTTAAATGGCTGATTCTGAAAAAAGTCTGGGGCCTAGAGCTGTTTTTTTTGTATTGTTTTTTACACAAATTATCCAAAAACCTGTTAACATCCACCAGGTCACTGGCAACCCATTTTAGGGTTAGAGTTACATTTGAGCCATGTTTCAACTGAGGTTTCAGGTTGTGTTTTAGCCACATGTTGAGAAAGAAAAGAAAACGTTCCCTTTTGAATGAAGTCTTATAGATGCATTTTGGCCTCATGCTTCTTCTGTTATAACCCTATGTTTGCTTAGGGTTAGGGTTGAGCAGCAAAGGGGCCTATTTAATCCATGACACTTTAGATGACATACTGCAGGTCACAAAAAGTGTTGGTTTACATTGTATAAAATGTCTTTATAAATGACTTGGACCTGGTAAACACAACTGGCATTGGAGTTAACCCACTAGAGACTAGTGTAGCTTATATTTTATAAAACATGAAATCAATTTTTGAATAATTTATCATAGACACAAGCAAAACTGTGTGAATTGTGTCTGAACTGTGAGATTCTCCCCTTGAAGGAATGGTGCCTTAATGTTTTATGGTTAGCACAATCAATTGTGCTTTTTTATATTATTTTAGACATGATGACGCTGTATATAGCAATTCTGTACCAGCCCAATTCATCATAACATACTTATACCTAATTGTACATGTGTTGCTGTTAAATGCGTTTGGTTTATACTTTGGCATTGCTAGAGCTGTGTTCCAGTAGTGGGTTAAATTGCCCTTGTTGACTTCCCTTCAGCACTTTCCCTCGGGGACAACCCTGCTGCCAAGTGTCGTTCCAATTCTCTTAAAAACTCAAGTGAACTTGGTGAGATCGAACCTTAGAGGGCAGTCAACAGGGATGGTCACTTCAGGGTTGTATATCACCCAAAATGCATTGCAGTTTGGCATTTTGTTTGAGAAGATGCATCCATGAAGAAGGAAGTAAGGAGAAGGAGAAGATGAATAAACTGAATAAGGTAATTCTTCAGTTAATATGAAATGTCAACAACGCAGAACAACCAATACACACGTGTAAGTAGCAGAGACGACCACATACACTCATTAGTCATAAAATAATTATATAGATGTGTTGATGTGTGTCAATACTTATTACCAAGAGCTGAGGGGACGTCAACGAGGGGAACTTAAACAACTATTGGAATGCAGCTTCGGCCTTTAGTGCTAAATTGCGCCTCCTAGTGGGATAATGAAGACGTTCGCTTTTCACATCGAAATCCACCTAAAATTGTTGACACTGAAAAAACTCTGTGGAGTTATTCAACAAAACACAAGTTTTTATTATGTCATATATGAATCACATGACATACAGCACTTGATACTGGTTCAAAGAATAAGTTCAGAATTGGCAAAAATATCAAACTTTAACAAAGGGTTCAAATATGTATACTGCATGTACAGTACCCACAACGCCCAGAGTGTGTAGCTATGCTGCATGCAAATAAATAATAAGAATAGAATAAAAGTAGACATTGTATTTTTATTCATACTTTGTCAAAAGTTCTTTCACTTCCATTTATGCTTTCTACTCCTATAACTCCACAAACATTGTTTTTTTGTCTCAGCACTGCACATTGAGTTAAACGAACCATCTGCCTCCGGAATAGCTCTACCTCTGAAAAATGTTTGTAGAACAAAAACTCCAATCTACAGAATGAATGCCACCCCATAACACCAGCTATACCTGGGAGTATTTATGTGCATTTTGAGAGCTGCAGAATCTAGTAGAGAAAGCTTTTTGGAGGCGTGTGGAGGAGTTGGTGCAGCAGCTAAATCTTAAACCACAGTGGCCCATAAAAAGCTAACCACCTACTCAAGTTAGAGATGCATTTAAATGTGTCCGTTTGCCAAAAAGACTAAGTGAGAAGGTGAAAAGAAAAGATCGAGCGCAGTCAAGAGCCATACATTCGCTCTGTCGTGCAGAATGCAAACCAACAGGGACGCTGCACTCCAGTGCCTTTGCTAATAACTCACATGTCTGCTCCTTCTCTCAGAAGTACCTTGTGAAAATGTGTTAATTATCTTTCCCATAAAGCATCTGTATATTCTGTTACTCCTTGCCAACCTTTGAGCTGTTTTTTACCAACGCAATAATCACAAGACAAATTTCAAACAACACACATTCACTGTGGGCTCCCGTACTGCAAAAACAACCCTAATAGAGAGAAGCCAAATATTCTTACATTTAAATATACTGTCTTGTATTAAAGAGTAACCTTGGCAACATTGGCAGAGATGGGAACGAGCAACGACGTGGCCAGTCACACACAAAACCAAACGCACACACTTGGCCAGAGGGACGCACTGTGGCTTCTCTGTTTTGTTTGTTAAACTCTTAGTTTAAAAGGTAACTAGCAATTAAAGTTGTTTGAATGAATTTAGTTAAAATTAAAAGGTGCAATATTTCCCTCTGAAATGCAGCTGGGCAGATATTTTGCTGTGTTTGAGTCCCTCCAGCTGATGCGCTCTAGCACAAACCATTAGCTACATTATCTAGGCTAGCAAACAACTAGGGATGAACCGATCCTGAAATTGTGGGCTGACAGTGATACTGATCTGATAAGATAACAAACTGGCTGATGACTGGTGCTGATACTGATAGGTTTTTGTTTTTTGTTTTTACTTTGTTTTCATGGTTTGTTACTTAACTGCTAACATGCTAATCAATCAACAACGCTTCTACATATATTCCAAAAAGTTGTTTGGGGGTTACTTTTTAAACAAAAAAATCTGTCAATGATTAAAACACTAGCCACCGGAAAATGAAACAAAAAAAAAAAAGCCAAAATTGAAGAAGGTTGTGCTTATTGCAAGCATTGAAAAAACACCAAAGCAAATCTAGCTCAATCTGAAATATTTTATCAAGGCAATGTTAGATCTTAAAATAAGATTACTTTTCTGAAGAAAAACATGCTTGTTGACAAGATTATATATTTTTTTATTGACTTTCTTGAAATTCCTTGTTTGCATTGTACTCAGCTATCCAGTTGTCAGTCAGTTTTACCGAGCGTTAGAGCTTCCTTCTCTTCCCACAGTGCCCTCTCCCTCGTCCAGTTACAACTTGAATTTTTTCCTTCCTGATATCGTTTGGAGTCACGGCAAAGTTAGTGCACCTGCGAGGACACAGGTGCTAAGAGCCACAGTGTCATCACCTCTGGTGTGTGGTCGATAATGAGACTGAGAGAGCGGCATGAATAACTCCATGAACTCTTTTTCATTTCCTTAATCTCTGCCCACAGGGTAGTCCACTAACACTGACTCATTATTTTCCATCGGTTTGCTTGCTACTTGATCACACATATCGTCTCCTATGGGGAAGGATAAAGAAAGGAAGAGGAAAAATCCGAATGAAAAAAGTTCCGTAATTCAATATCTTTAATAAAGATGGTGAACAAATCTCCTTGTTAAGCCCCATGTAAGATGATTAATTGCAGATTTCCTTGCCTGTGAGCTACTTGTGACCTCAAGCCCAGACCAAAAAAAAAAAAAGTAGCTGCAGGACAAGTGCTCCGTCTGCTTCGGGCATTGACCAAGTACAAAGAGCCTCACAAAGGTCTTTTCTCGTTTTCTTCCAAATGATCATGTCACGGAGCCAGCTCCCTGACGTGGTTCTCTGCAGTATGTCTTTCATAAAATCCCAGGTCTGGTGTGCTTGGGGATCTGGTAGGTGCTTTGGCAGTCCACATTAAGTGACTCAGCGAGCACAGGAATCAGCAGACCGGCCGACACTATCACTCCTTACAGCAAGGGCCTGAAGCGAGGCTAAGCACTCACAATTGATTTAATCACTTAGAATAGGTGCAGAATATAGGGAGGCTCTGTTCATGCCTGTCCTTGCTTTTAGAAGCTTGGCCATGGACAAAAGGTTAATCAGATATGGTGACCTGCAGGAGACTGTGCTATCAAAGTAGCAAGGGTTATTTTCAGAAATGACAGAAGATTAGGCAATCGATAATGCCATCCACAGGGTCACCATAACATTCTCTTCTTACCTTGAATTGTTATCTTAAAATTGTATTTGCGCCACAAAATGGAAAATGTAACAGTTCTGAAACCAAGACCAAAGATGCGATACAAACATCCACAGTCTCGAGTTGCGGTCCTGGCGACCTCCACGCTGTTGCGCGCTCACCATGGTTGATTTTTTGAAGGGGATCATATCAACTGCTCGTGTGGCGACCTCTTGTGGTTGTATGAATACTGTAAGTGCATGTAAAAAAAAAGAAAAAGTGCCACAGGGATTGAGAGGGTGGAACAACAAAGTCTGTGGACTCACTGCAGACCAGAGTTCGTGTCCTGTTTCCTGTTTTTATTTTTGTAACGCTCGTCTTGTAACTTTCTTATTTTTAAACCCTTACCGCAATCCTTTTCCTAACCCTAACCACGTTGTTTTTGTGCTTAAACCTAATCAAACTCCAACCATAGCGATGTCACAGCCTAAATGCAATTGTGTATTATTTTATAAGATTATGAATTAGCTTTTGTGTCTGCAGGTAATTGACCTATTCATTTGTTTAGATATGAGGACGTGTTGCATTTAACACTTTAACACATGCAAATCGCAAAATTACAGTGCAGTTTAAAGTTAGGACAAGCTGTGTATTTTGTAAATATTATACATTACAGTTATTTTATTGTCTTCCAGCTGTTGTTATTTTGTCATTTATTTTAGACACTGAGGTTTGGGCTGATGGGACATTTTACAAACTGTTGGTATCAATAGAAATAGTGGCTGATATTACAAATGACTGACTTCGATGGAAAATAATTGTTCAAGAAATAAAAATTGCTGCCACCTCGAATGTTTTTTCAGTTTGATATTAAGCGATCTATATTTAATTATTCATATAGGTATTTATTACTTTGACTTGGATGTTAAGTTTGACAGTTAATGTTGTTTCTAATAAAGTTAAAGATTGTTCACATCACATTGTACACTTAAAAAATCAGTTGACCTTAGTTAATATTTATTTTAGACTGATCTAAAGAGAAGCCATTTTTATTTATTTTTTGTTAAGTTATTTAATTTATTATAGGCTTATTTATAAAATGAATCTACCTCCCGTTTCTTCTTATTCACCCCCCAAAGTAAAAACAATATAGCGTATGACATAAATAGGAATTGTGTCACATTTTTGAAAGATATATAATAACGCTTTATGGACGATTACGATTTCCCACTTAACTGACTGACATACATTTTTGTATTTTGTATTTTTTTTAATTTTTGAGTGCTTTATTACACTCAAAAAGGCAAGCGGAAAAAAAAGAAAAGGAAAACTAAAGGTTGCCAGCCAACTTCTGTGAATATTGTGGGTTTAGTCAGTTCACTCATTACTGCAAAATTATCGTTGCCATGGTAATATGGCAGACCGAGATGAGAAATGATAAAGAATTAACTAGGATAATTAAACTTTGTCCCAGTTTACAGCTTTAATAGACACTTGCCAGCCATTTAAAATATGTCTCATGAAAATTGCAATTACCCAGCTGTTGTGTAAATTATGTTACAATTATTTACAGCCATAATTGTTTCATCTATAATTTTACAACTCTTTGGCACTTTTGGGGGGATCTAAAGAAATCATAATTAGAGCTTTTTTTTTTTTTTTTATTCATGTTTATAAATGAATCAAAGTGCTTTACAGTATCTGTTAAAAAGCACCACAGGACACCCTTAACTGTAAAGTGTCGTTCTGTAGCTGTGCACAGAAAAATGTCAAATATGCAAATGTAAATGCAAAGTGGAAGAGAAAGGAAATAAAATAAGAGCTAAGCAGGGATAGAAGGTGTTTCCCTTCATAGAAGACGTATCATGAGCAGCTGGCCTAAGCAGCATAGAGTCACTCCTTCTGAGACTCATTAAGACTTCCCTCGTAACTGTAAAAACCCGTCATGGTCCGCTCCCTGAGCTGTAAGACTGGAATCTTTTCAGGCATCCGGCTATGCTTCGAAGGGTCTGACCTCAGCTTAATCAAGACGTTTTCCCTTAGATTTTATGTCTTGTTTTAGTCTGCGTACCCCTCAGTAGCTGCGTGTCCTCTGCTCTTCAGTGTCGGTCCAACTGGACAAAGTCAAGACCAGGAAGATGCAGGATGATGTACTATTTTGTTTGAAGAAATTATGAATCCTTCAACACCCATTAAATTAAAATATATTCCTACCTGTACTGGGATTCAGGTATAATTAAAGTAATATTAAAGTAATAGTAGTAAAGGTGCACTTAGAATGTCAATTAAGGAAAGGAAAGAAAGTAAGTTATAAATCAGCAGCCACACATTATATGGTAGTACATAGTAAAATTAATTTGGTTTTCATTGTTACGTTGCATGATTTATCACTCAGTCTATAAAAATGCTGGTTATAACTTCCCTGAGCCTAATGTGTATGAAATGTACATATATGATATTTAAATGGTTATTTAAATTTTACTTTCTTTCTTTCTTTCTTTCTTTCTTTCTTTCTTTCTTTCTTTCTTTCTGTAGCCTTTAACCTGAAAAAGGCCTGGTTTGTGGTGAAACCGATGGCATAAAACAGAGTGAAGAGTAGTGGATCTAGAACTGAGCCTTGGGGAACCCCTTTGTCAAATTTATATTTATATAAATATCAATATTTGTAACCGTCAGAAACCACAGTTTGAACTCTATCAGTAAAGTATGATATGCAGCTTTTATGCAGCTTTATACTTCTACTCCACTACTTTTCAGAGGCAAATATTGTACTTTTTACATTTGTCTGACAGCTTTACTTTTCAGATGAAGATTTGACACAATGTTTAGTATTGCAAGATTCTTTGTTAAAGATTAAAACAGTGTTTTTGCAAAAAGCAGTGTGTCATCAGCTCACATATCAGATTCAGATTAACTTTATTCATCTCTAGGGGGAAATTCATATATCCTTCAACTCAAGAAAACAAAAGGAAAAAAAATCAAAACATCAGTGAATCATTTACAGAATATTAAGTCTATCTTCAGTTTAGTCTGAGTTGTTAACAGCTCCACCAAATAGTGATTTTTCCTGCTAAACTTTTGATGTGGTTTCATTTTAATATGTTAGCACAAATCAGAGATTAGAGAAAAAGTCCACAAACTGAAAACAGATTTGTGCATCAGAACGTGTTTTTTTTCTCTCTTTCTTCTCCCATTACTCATGTGATGATCCCTCAGATTTATCTGGTGTTGCTGTATATAAAACTGGATATGAAGCCTCCTCCATCAGATCCATCTGTAACATGCTGTTCCAACACTGATGCTTCTCTATTAATAATCTACTGATATCATATGTATATAGTCAGAGGGATGAAACCAGGACTTGCACGTAAATAATTTAACTTCAGTTTTCTGCTAATGCTTAATGTGCTTTTACTTAAGTGCAATTTTTCATGCAGGACTTTTACTTGCACTGTTTTTACACTGGTCTCTATGCACGGTTTGACCCATTTTAACATTTCACAGCAGTAAAAACATCCTATTTTTATCTGCTGTGATGGTCTGGAGCTGCATCAGTGTCCACATGTCTGACCTGCGTATGTGTGAAGACATAGAT